>LBFL01016601.1:0-10477 GCA_000988845.1 Hypochthonius rufulus
AAGAAAACAGAAAAATCTCAATATTTACAATTCAATTACAAGCAAAACAAATCGCTATTAAACAAGGGATTCAAAACTTCAAAGCCGATAATAGTTGGGCCAATAGATTTATGAACAGAAGAGATCTAACTGCAAGAGCAGTTTCATCCACTGGCCAAAAATTACCACTCGATTGGGAAGTGAAAAAAGCTTCTTTAAAACGAGCGTCGAAGAAATTATTAAAGGAATTGATCTGCATCAAATCGGAAACATGGACGAGGTTCCGATGACTTTTGATTTGCCATCAAAGTTCACTATTGAAAAGAAAGGAACTAAAGAAGTAAAAATTTCTACAACTGGTGCCGAAAAATGTAGTTTTATAGTTGTACTCTGTGTGACAGCTGATGGAGGCAAACTCCCACCTTTTGTTATTTTTAAAAGAAAAACTATCCCAAAAGAAGAATTTCTAAATCGAATAGTAGTTTGTGCGAATCCTAGTGGTTGGATGACAGAGGAAATGTTTAAAGAATGGGTTCGAAAAGTTTGGCAGAAAAGAAAAAATTCTTTCTTTAAACCGAAATCATTACTTATATTTGATTCGGTAAAATCACATTTGACAGACGAAGCGAAAAATTAAATCCAAATTCATCCAAAAATTGCTGTCATACCGGGAGGACTCACAAAACTACTACAGCCTCTCGATATTTCAGTCAACAAATCATTTAAAAGTAAATTAAGAAATCTTTGGGAAGAATGGATGATTAATAGCTATCACACTTATACTAAAAGCGGTAAAATGAGAAGAGCTTCTTATAGTGAGGTTTGTCAGTGGATTATGAAAGCATGGAATTTGATTAAACCCGAATGCATAAAGAATGGTTTCCGAAAGACAAACGTTGAGTTTTATGGAGGGGATTCATGTAATAATACAGTAGAATCTGAAGACAGTGAATGCGAAGACATTCAACACGAAGTTCCTAATGAGTTAATTGAGATTTTAAATATATCTGATATCGAATTTGATGAGAGTTTTGATGGTTTCAATTAAATATATTATTTATCTTAATTTTTGGATAATTTTTTAAATGTAACAATTTATTGACAGTTCAAATAAAAATATTTTTAATTCAATAAGAATTTAAATTTTATTCTTTAGATAATACGCACTTATGTATAATACGCACCCTTGAATTTTTTGAAAAAATCACTTTTTTCATTAGATTATACGCGTATTATACTCATGAAAATACGGTACTTATAAAATCTGTATATTGTTAAATAAGTTATTTAAATCTAAATAAATGTGCTTAAATCGTGTTATTTTATGATTAAAAACGTTATCATTACAGTATAGATTATTTCATAACAAACAGTCCACGAATAATTTACATAATTTAAATTTTAATGAAATTTTCATTTTCATCTTTAATTTTGATAATATTTATAATTTAATATTAATTTTAGTTCTAATGAATTGGGTTATTTTAAATTTAGTTTTACTTCCATTGTTTAATTCTAATAAATTGGTTTACGTTTAATTTCTGTGAAAATATCTCCAATTTTATGATATGCGGTCATTTTCTTGGACATGACATTTAAATTTCTAAAATGTACGGGACAATCATAGATGCATGAATATAATACAAATTACGTTACATTTTATAATACTCACAATCATTATGTAGATATGCGATTTTCAATAAAAATAGAAATATCAATTTAAAATAAAAAATACATTTTAATAAAAATAAATTGGAGAAAATGTTTAAATGTTTTATATCGAATGAATACAATAATAGCTTTTTTATTAGTAATTCTCAATTACAATTTAATACATTTAGTCTTATCTGTTGTAATATAATATCCGTCTCTACATTTACATTTTGTATCACCATCTTTTACAAAATTTTCTTTTTCATTACATACACACTCATAGCCAATATCATTAGATTTAGCAATCCGTCCTAGTGTCGCATCACACATACAAAAGCCGTGTTTTGCAGGATAATCAGTCCAATACTTGGTTTTATCACAAATACATTTGCCTTTTCCATTACTTATCTTACCCTTTAAAAAATTACATATGCAATCCCCATTTTCACCATCAATAAAATCTTCAGCCGAATTACATTCGCAGGATTTTTTGTCAGAACTGTCGATATATCCATAATCAAAATTACATTTACATTCCTTTTTCTCATCAAATTTCCGCGAAGAAATACACACGCATTCCCCTTTCTCATTTGCAATTAAATATTTTTCACGATCACATTTACATATTTTCTCTTTTTCATTGAGTTTCATATTTTCTTTGCAGACACATCTATCATTTTTAGTTATAAAATATTTCCTTTCATCACAAACACAATAGCCATAACCACTATTAACTAATCCCATCCCATCGCATACACATTTATCACCATTGTTTTTAAATTTTTTATATTCATTGCATACACAATTACCTTCTCCGTTATTAATCAGCCCCAACATAACGTCGCATTCACATTTTCCTTTATTTTCTACAAATTTCTTCTGTTTATTACAAACGCATACATTATTCTTATCAATTTCAAACCCATTGGTGACGTCACAGCCGCACTGACCATACCCGAGGTCAATCAATTTCTTATCTGGATCACAAATACATTTACCATGGACATATTTCAAAGGCAAATGTTCATTACAAATACAATCGCCATGACCATTTTCAATGAAATGTTCTTCAAAATTACATGTGCATTTATTAGTTTTATTATTTAATATTTGTCCCAATTTATTGCATCCGCACACACCGTACTGATCGGGTACAAAATTTAGTTTAGGATCGCATATACAGTTTCCATTATTGCCTTTTACATAATGACCTTTTGCATCACAAACACATTTATGTTCATTATTCTCTATAAAACCATTTAATGCAATACATTTGCAATTTCCATGTCCATCATTAGCGCGACCATCGCCATCACAAATACATTTTCCATTATCTTCTTTAAACATTTTCTCTTTATTACATACGCATATATCATTAACATTTTTGTAATTATTTTTTTCATCGCATAAACAATTTCCATTTCCGTCACTAATAAAATTTAGTTCCGAATCACACACACAACTTCCATTTTTTAATACAAAATGTCTGTCACTATCGCATACGCATTCAATTTTCTCTTTTGAATGTCCAAATTTATAACCCGCATTTGTATCGCACGCGCATTTTTCACCATTACTAATTAAATTTAACGATTTATCGCACGCGCAAGTCTCGTTCCCATCTTTTACAAATCCCATCACAGGATTACAGACACAATTTCCTCCAAAATCTTCGGCAAAATGTTTTCTTGAATTACACACGCATTTTCCATGTCCATCATTGATTTGTCCTTTCTTTGGATCGCATTTCGGTGAATCTGCGACAACACCTGTAATATTAATAAATAAATTTTTATTGTGTTTGTCTTAAAGATAATCGATTAATTTTAAATGTTTAATTAATTCTAAATTTCAGATATAATTAAAACAATAATTTAAGGTTATACTATAATATTTGACACCGAATTTAAATTTCAATTCGACGCAATCACAACAAAATGTACTAAATATTTCAATAACTTATGAAACAATACACAATAAACGCTTTATATTTTGTATGCATATTCATTCTCTAATAAGCCATTCACCCCATCCTTAAGTATCCTTAAGTGTCCTTAAGTGTCCTCATATTTTTACCAATTTTATGCCTCTATTTGCAATCGTTTCAATTGTAAGTACTTTTGATTATTAAAATAAATTTAATTTTATAGTGAAACTTAATTTTGTCACCATTCATTTACCTTCACCATTAATAATTTGGTTATTGTTTAGATTACAGTCAGTATAACGTGACAAAATTATATTGAAAATTAAATAATATAAATAAAATAATATAAATAAAAATTGTATTTATTTGCATATTTAATAAACATGTCAATAAAAATACATTTTTATGCCAAAAAATGCTTATGCACTAATTAATTATAATTAATTATAATACAATTATTAAATATTTTGATAGAGTTTAATAAATCTTAAAATTACAAATTGATTTAACTTACCATTGACAATGCTATACGAAACTACAATAAAAATAAATATTTTAATCGCGTCCATAATTTTGTAGATTTCAAATAAACTAAAAGCATTTATATCAAATTTTATCAGAATTTATGAAGTGTTTTGATGCATAGAAAATGTGACATAATAACCAGGGTGACTATCTGTGTATGCGAAACTCTAATTGTTCGGAGTATAGATAAAACTTTCATCGGGAATCATGCAGAAAACTGATAGAATTGTATTTTCTTAATATTTCAATTTTCTTACGAATTTTGACAGTACAAACGTGTAAAGAAACTAAAAGTTAAAGCTAATTGGGCGTTCAGAAGAAAAAGGCGCATCTCTGCAGTTACAAGTGTTTTTAAAATTTTGATGTATAGCCGTTCTTTAATGTCTAGACTATAACATGTTAAAATATTAGCATACCATTCAATTATAAGTTTTTGAGAAAAATGGATTTAAAAATTAGCATTCTGAATGTGAATATCAATAAAAAGTTTGAAAACACAAAAACTATGCATTAAACTTGAAAACCGGTTTTCCCATTTCAATAAGTGCATCAGAAGTGCCCCATTTCCTTCTGAACGCTCAATTGTGTTTTTTAGAATTTATTCTTAGTTCAAATGCTAATATCATTTATAAATTTTCAAAGTCAATTTGTCTTATTTTTATGCACGTATAATTAAGACAAAATATTTCTAACATAAATAATCTTTAAAATGTAATTAAGAATTATCTCTTTAATTGCGGCGTTAATTATTCAAAATAATTGTTGATTTATATGTGTAACTCAAATATAAAATATAAAGTGTTTCATTTGCAATGTCCGATAATTTAATTTAATTTATATCACTTCATGTTTATTATTGAATAATATATAATAATACAGTATATATAAAATAATGTTTTGCCGTTATGATTTTGCATAATATTCATAAAATGATATATTTTTGATTTTAATTAAACGCACGTATATTTTTAAATTGAATAACACAAATAACTCCTTGATTCGAATTGTACCTGAACCCCTTTGATATAACGATATTTCTGAACTGTCCAGTACAATCTGGACATGTAGTTACCATAATTATATTATATTTGCATATGCTATTTATTCGTTTAAATAAAATGTAATCGTATTTATTTTAAAATATAATTTTCATATTGTTTTTGTGCTGACGAAAAACTGAATATGTTTAAAACTATTGTTTCATTCGATAAAATTGCTAAATTTAACATAAACAATGGAGAGCTGATAAAACATTGGGGTGCTAATTTGTGAGTTAATTAATATAAAATTAATAATTAATTGTAATTGTAATTAATCATTATTTAGGATTAACATTTCACACGAAATTACGGTCGATCGTAAGAAGGATGTTTGAGTAACTGATTTCGGCCGTCATCAGGTGATGCGATTCAAACACAACGAGTACAGGGTGATTATACTTCTTTTACTGAGTTTGTAAAAATTAAATTAAAATAGAAGATAACGATAATCATTTTTGATATCTATATTTTTTAATTCCCTTATTTATATAGAACATAAGTATAAATATTTATTAAATTTGATTTGATAGTTTTAAAGTTATCGTCGACTGAAGCAGAACACTCCGTTTTAAATGTTTACATGAAAAATCAAAAATGAGCTTAAAAAACATAATAATCTCAAATAAAAAGACATAATTAAATAAATGAAAACATTTTTAAGTTTAAAAATATAATGAATTATAAACACAAAAAATTGTTTTATATTTTTAAACACTAAAATTTATACACATAAATATCTGTACACATAAATGTCAGAGATTTATAAATTAATATTTATTGTATTAATATTTTAATCGTATAGATAATTTTAGGATCATATGTCTTTATGCAGGACTTAAAGATTTCGATCGTTTCGGTGAAACAGCGTTTTGCATTTCAAATTTGGGTGAAGTAATGGCATTGGAACATATTGGTATGGCATAGCATTTTATTTATTAAATATTTGTTGTAATTTTAAAAAGTTATTTTCAATTAAATTAAAATTTTATATATTTTTATCTTGAATTTCAGATGATGATACACTATTGGCAATTTTGGGGCGCGAATTTACGGGACTTAAAGATGATTTGATTCTGAGCAGTGTTTCTATTGATATTAATACCAGAAAAGTGATAGGATTGTGGAAACCGATTACCAATAAAGGATTCTATTATAAGTCAACACACTGTAGACGCATCACCCGATGAACGATTCTTATATATCGGAGAACTTTTCTCAAATGTAACAAAAAGATTTCACAAATTTAAAATTTAAATCATATTAATGATTAATTTTGTTTAACATAATTTTCAATTATTAATTTTTATAGTAAATTTATTGTATCATTAGTTGAAATAATTAATTGATATTATTAACACGTGTAAATAATTTTTGTTTAAATATTAATTTTCTCATAAAATAATTAAAACACTGTTTTAAGTAAATTATTAAATATAACTCTATGAGTTCACTAAGAAAACTTCACTATGAATATACGACACAATCACATGAATATGCACAAAAATACATATTGAACTATTACTATATAAAAAGTAATACGATTAGTCAAGTAATAAGTAAAGATGAGGGTACAATAAAATCTCATTATACTTACAAAATCCTGTTATTGTTAAATAAATTCATTCATTTTCCATCACCTTTAATAATTTAATTATTTTTTCGATTACAGTCAATTGTATCAGAAAATCTAAATGATATAAATAAAAATTGTATTTATATGTATAATTAATTAATTAATTAATTGATTAATAAGTACAATATAAATACATTTTAGTAATATCAAAATATGCAATAATTTATTATGTAAATTTATTTAATAGTTTAAAAGAATTAATATTATAAGTATAAAACAACTTAATTAACATACCATTGAAAATGCAACCGAAAGTACAATAAAAATTAATATTTTAATCGCTTCCATTATTTCAAAGATTTCCAATAAACTTTAGGTATTTATATCATATTTTATCACAATTTATGAGGTGTTTTGATACTTTAAAAATTTATGAAATAATAATCAGGGTGATCACCTATTCAGACAAAAACCTATTTGTTTGGAGTATAGATAGAACTTTCATCTAAAGTCAAAATATTCATATTAACATTGTTATTGTCATTATTCAATATAATGAATATCTAATTTTTTTAATTTTTTTACTTATATATTATTAAAAAAAATAATATTGCAGTATGAAAAAAATGTTTTGTCGTTTATGCGTACTATTTTTTAAAAATCAAAATTTTTATGACTTAAATTTCACTTAAACCCCTCAAATGTAACCATATTGCAATGAATATTTTTAGCCACGATATTGAGATTTTTAGGTTAGAGAAATAGAAATATCAAAAGTTTATCTGATTAGAGTCTAGAAATATGTTAAAGTTAGAGAGGTTATTCACGTTAGAGTAGTTTCAGATTAGAGGAGTTTATGTACATTAATTAAATACAATTTCAAATTCTGTAACATTAAAATTTTTGAAATCATAAATATAAAAATCAAGAGATGAATAAAACATTTTTGACCGAATAAACGCTGATCGATGTAAGTACATTATACCACACATCATATTCATTTTTTATTTTAAAAAATTAATTTTAATAATCGAATGATCGAAATAAAAGAAAAAAATGTTTCATAATTATTTTTGTACACTTAAATTTATACAAATAAATGGAAAAGATTTATTATTTAAAATTTACCAGTTTTATATTTTAATAATATGGATAATTTTACATTTTAATTGTTTGGTAAAATACTTAAAACATTGTTTTAAGTAAATAACTGAATTAATAAATGCGACTCAATGAGTTTATTGATGCAATCACACTGAGAATCTGCAGCACAAACAAATTAATATGTAGAAAAACACTTTTTGAACTGTCATACGAGTCAAATAATAGGTAAAAAATGAACTGTAAAACCTAACTATACTTATAAATTTTTTTTTGCAAAAGAAACGGTATTAAATAAAGGGTCAGATTTAAATAAATGTGTTTAAAAAGTAGTATTTTATACATAAACACATGATCTTTACCGATCAGATTTTATTTCTAAACAAACAGTTTAATCTGCGCAAATAATGAGTAGAATTTGCATTAATATTTAATTCTTCACTTTATTTTAATGCACAATTACTTTTTTACACATTTAGTTTTATCTTTTTCGTTAGTGTATCCGTCTTTACATTTACATTTTGTATCACCATATTTTACAAAATTTTCTATTTCATTACATACACAATCATCTTTAAACACACGTCCGAGTGTTGCATCACAAATACAATATCCAGGTTTTGAAGGATTATCAGTCCAATAATTAGTTTTATCACAAATACATTTGCCTTTCCCATTATTTTTCAATCCCAATAAATAATTACATAAACAAAGCCCTTCAGTCGTAATAAAATGTTCATTGTAATTACATTCGCAAGATTTTTTGTCAGAATTGTCTATAAATCCATTATCAGAATCACATTTACATTCTTTTGTTTTCTCATCCCATTTCCTTGAATGGATACACACGCATTCGCCTTTCGCATTCTCAATTTGATATTTGTCACTATCGCATACACATTTCCCTTTCAATTCTTTAAATATCTTATGTTTATTACACATGCAATTTCCTTTTTCATCACTTATCAGTCCTAAAAGAGAATCGCATTCACATTTTCCTTTATTTTCCATAAATTTCTTTTCTTTATCACAAACGCATGTATCATTCTTATTCATTACAAACCCATTGAGAGCGTCACACCCGCATTGACCATACCCGAGGTCAATTAATTTTCTATCTGGATCGCATATACATTTACCATCTATATTTTTCAAAGGCAAATGTTCATTACAAATACAATCGCCATGACCATTTTCAATGAAATGTTCTTCAAAATTACATGTGCATTTATTAGTTTTATTATTTAATATTTGTCCTGATTTTACATTACATCCGCACAAACCGTGTCCATCGGGTACAAAATGTAATTTAGGATCGCATATACAATTTCTATTATTGCCATTGACATAATGACGTTTCGCATTACAAACACATTTATGTTTATCATCTTCAATAAAACCATTTAATGCATCACATTTGCAATTACCATTCCGATCATTTGCGAGTCCATCGCCATCACAAACACATTTTCCATTCTCTTCTTTAAACATTTTTTCATTATTACATACACATTTATGACCATCATGTTTAAAACCATTTTTATCATCGCATACACAATTTCCAAATCCGTCACTAATTAAGTTCAGTTTCGGGTCGCATACACAACTCCCATTTTTAAATACAAATCCTCTGTCACTATCGCATACGCATTCGATTTTCTCATTTGAATGTCTAAATTTATAACCCGCGTGTGCATCGCACGCGCATTTTTCACCATTATTAATTAAATGTAATGATTCATCGCATATACAATTATCATCCCCGTCTTTTACAAATCCCATCACAGGATCACAGATACAATTTCCTCCAAAATCTTCGGTAAAATGTTTTATTGAATTACACACGCATTTTCCATGTCCATCATCGATTTGTTCTTTTTTTGGATCACATTTCGGTGGATCTGCGTCGACATCTGTAATATCAATGGACGAATTTTTAATGTGATCATATTATAGATAATCGATCAAATTTTAAATATTCAATTCATTATAAATTTCAGATATAATTAAATAAAAAGTAATTGAGTATGTCTATGAATAAAGTGCTTATAAAGTATGTATGAGAATATGAGAAAAACAGGTTTGAAGTGGAGACATGAATAAATGAAAAGTTTCGTGAAATGATATAATTTAATTATTAAATAAAGTGAATTTAATAACTTAACCCTATCATTTCCGGTTTTATACAAAATTTTATACAAAATTTTCCATTAAAAGACATGCTAAAAATTTGATATAACATTGTTAGGATCTTAAGTATGCAAATCCAATGTAATCTCAAAGAACCGGTTAAGTGATTTCAGGTACTTCTATTACAGAGGTACTCAATTCTAAGTTATGGTATTTGAAACAATATTTAAATTCCAATTTAATTCAATTCGACGGTATCACAACAAAATGTACTGAATTTATCTTAAACTTTTAAAATAATATACTATAAACATCTTATATTTTGTATGCACATTCATTCAGTTTCTCTTACAAATCATACACTTCATCCTTAAGTTTCATCATATTTTTTATTTATTTTATGCCGTAATTTGCATAAATTATATAGTTAATTTTAATTTTGTCGCCATTCATTTGCGATCGCCATAAATAATTTTGTCATTTTTTAGATTATAGTTAGTATCATGTGACTATTGTATTAGGTTGGAAAGAAATTAATGTCGTTTTTTG
>LBFL01016618.1:0-12805 GCA_000988845.1 Hypochthonius rufulus
TGTCCCGATCATTACTATTAGGGTGACCAACTGTTATGAAATGCTTTCGGGACAAATTATACAAATTTTTCTGTTTAATCCGGGATATTATAGGATTCGATTGAAAAATAAATTTCTGAAATATATTGCTTATTATTTTCTTAAATTGCTTTATAGAAAAATATTTATTTTGTAGTATAGAGAAATTTTGCTATAAATGGGTATATTTTACAATACTTTTGACCATTATTATATGATATATTTCAAAGATTTTTTTCGAAACCGGGACAAAACACATCCCGGTCAGAGTCTGGTCGGGATTCCGGGACGGGACCCTCTATTCCGGGATAGTCCCGGTCAAAGCGGGACGGTTGGTCAACCTAATTACCATAGAAAATTTTAAAAATTGCAATTATTTTGACATGTCAGTCAAAGTGAGGAAATTTGAAATTATGTAAATAAACTTACTTTTCAATTCGTATCCATCATCGCAATAACATTGATAATCCTTATTCAAATCATGGCCGTAACTAATACAATGTGTATTTGCGACACATCGTTTCAGTGACGGGTCACACGGATCTTTTTGTATACACTCATTAATTTCTTTAACAAAACCAATGCTACTGTCACATTCACAACTATTTTCTCCATTTGATTTCCATCCCTTAGATTTGTCACATGAGCAAAAATTATCATTCAGATTTTTTAAGATAAATCCTTTTTTAGCATCGCATAGTTTTTTACATTTACGATCTTTAAAATTATCAGTATATTCCCATTGATTATCGGTATCGCATTCACATTTCTGTGTCTGTTCATTCCATTTTTCTCCATATTTATTATTACAATGAACACATTTTCCACGAGCAAAATGTTCATCGATTGCGCAATCTTTTGCAGTTCTTAGTCTGCAAAAACCATTATCGCAAATTAAAGAAAAATTTTTAGTCGATTCTGATTCGCATTCATGACATTCTAAGAGACGACATTTGGAATTTTCCCATTTTAGGCCATCCTTTGGAGTACATTCGGTTTGATTTTTCAATTGACAATTGCCATTCTCATATAATGCAATTTTAATTTTGTCACATCGTGATTTATCATATTTTGGAAATATTTGACACCATTTGTTATACCATATTAAACTATTAATATTTTCGCATTCCTTTTTATTGAATACACTCGGATATTTGCATTTTCCTTTTACATTATACAAATCAAGTGAAGGATTACATTTACAAAAATCTCCAAAATCTGGTATAAAATTCTTTTTCGTATCGCATTCACATGTTAATTTATTAGCATTAATTTTTGTTAATCCTTTCAATTTATTACAAACACATCTTCCGTTTTCATATATTAATCCGACTGATGAATCACACACACATATTTTCTCTTTTTCAATAAAACCATTATCCTCATTACATACACACTTTACTTGATTTACATTCCATATTCTGTTATTATTTTCATCGCATATACATTTACCATGACCATCATTATGTAGGTTAAGTAATGGATTACATACACATTTTCCATCAAAACTTTCAATGAAATTTGCAATTGCATTGCATATGCATTTATTTCCGCTCTTTATTTCTCCTGCATTTTTATTACATGTTAATTCGGTAATTTCAGTGTCTTTCCCTAAAATTATTAGAAAGACGAGTTATTCAATATTTAAATTATAAATATTAATTCATATACATAATAACCTCCATAACTTGAATATATTCCGGTCCAAAATTTTTGTTCAAGATAAGGAGGTTTTCAAGTTATAGAGGTTCATTTATAGTGCTAATCAATAGAATAGGTTCCTGAGAACCTGTTCAAATTATAGAGGTTTTCAGGTTATAGAGGGTTCAAATTACGGAGGTTTTTGTGCATGTGTGAAAAAATTAATTTTAAATAGAAGATGAAATTATTATTAATATATGGTTTGTAATAGTGTTCCAAAATTGAATTCCATTCCATGGAGTTTCCATTCGGGATTTATTAAGTAATGGAATGGAATGGAATGGAATTTCCATTAGAAATTTCATTGGAAATGGAATGGAATCCGAAATTTGCTAATTTTGGGGGTGAAATTGTAAAGAATATCGATTGTACAATGAAAATTGAGCTGAATTTTTAAATATTCTCATATGTCTCATTACGATGTCATCTCCATTCTATATTACGTCAGTAAACGCAGTGTGAGGATCAGAAAATTTTTGAATAAAGTGAAAGTCCATGGAATTCCCATGGAATGGAATCCAAAATTTGCTGACTTTCGGAACACTAATTTGTAATATGTATGCATCTATTGGGTGCGCCAATTTAGAGCAGAATTACATTTAACCCGATAGGCTTTACTTCGCTGCAATTCATTACTATTGCAATGTGTTGTCTTACAGTGAAGCCAATTAGGTGTAAATGTGATTTTTTTAAATTGCGCACCCTATATGTATCATCTGTATTAATACAATTTACTATATTATTTTTTCAAAAATGTTGGCATTTGCATTTGAGAATTCAGATTTTGTTTATTTCTTTATTTACCCAAATATTTGCAGTGTTTTTAAAGTGTTTATTTTATGACATTACATTTTATAGTGACATCTTTAATTAAATTGAATATGAATGAATATAAAATGACGATGAAATTGAGAGGAAAATAGATGAATAATCAAAAATTATGAGAGGAAAATAGATGAATAATCAAAAATATTTTTTAAATAAATGTCAAAAATATTGAATTGTCAAAAATTATGAGAGGAAAACCTATGCATAAACTTATGCATATTATTTATGTTAAATTCTATTATAATTGATTATTTTAAAATCCGTTAAAAATTGTAAATATTCAAAAGATGTGAGGTTTATGTGCACATTTTTGATAAAATAACATTAACAATAATTGTTAAAGATTTTAGTTTAATTACTAAAAATTTAGAAAATTTTATAGCAACGCTCATAGCAATGTTTTAGTATTAAAATCTTTATTATTGCGAATATACACACAGACACTCTAACATTTTAATAATATAGATTAGAACACTCACCATTAACTATAATGCATTGTAATATTAAGCCAATGATTGCCAATAATTTATAAGTCTCCATTATATGTATCGTATTACTAAATAAACTGAATATATTTTTTCATCGTTTTGATACTTCACATTTAATTATTTTTTATTCTTTTTCTATCATATCCCTTATCTTATTATTTAGCAGTTCAAAAACACATTTTATTTACCATTTTTTTCGTAAATGATACCGGGTGAAGGACCGTAATAATTTATAGATTTGATACACAAAATCTGTTTTTTAAAAATATTTCGGAGGCGCATAGAAACAGTTTTAATTATTTAAACTGATTTAATACTTTTATTTTATACTAAAAATTTATGTAATGTAAATCTAATTGGTGTACTGTATGCTAGTTTAAAACACCCGTATAATATGTTGTATGCAAATTATCCTGTTTTTACACTTTTTAACAATTAAATTATTGCTGAAATATGTTCTAGAAACTAATATAAACTTAGGAAAGAATTGAAATTCTGTACAAAGTTTACAAATTATACGTGTTGATTACGCTATACAGTCATTAATAATAAAGAAGTCTACATATAATCGATTTTTAATAAAAATGATAAGATAAGATAAAAAATTATTGTTTTCTTAAATAAATACTGTATATAAAGTCAGTACTTTATATGTATTCTTTACTATACAGAACTTTATACACATAGCAGCACTAAATACATTTTAACAACTTATCATTCTTTAATTATTGACATTATACTAATTGTAGTGATTATTTCCAAGAAATTCAATATATATATTATTGAATACGCTTGCGTAAACTTATTTAATTCCATGAAATAGTATTTCATTGGAAATATTATGAAATGAGATGACTAATTTGCTTACTTTAGAATTCTAGTATGTAATGATTATTTCATAATCATCGTGAAATAAATTTAATTTTTGATTTTATAAATTATAACTCAATTTATTTATTTGTCATATTTAATTAACATTTTTCATTATTATAATTAAGGGCCGGACTCGACTCATAATTTAAATTAATTACATTGTAATTGACAATTTATCCATTTTTGATCAAAAATAACTTCGTTATTCCAATAGCATTTGTTTAGTTTGATGATGATTTTGCCCTTTAATTAAATAAATATTTATTTTAATTATCATATTTATTGCCATAAATTTCGTTTCACGATATTTCATTGATTAACATGTACATACATAATTTTTAGTACACTGATGAACAACAATTAAATGTTACATCATTAATGTCACAACAATGTATGAATGAAAGAGTTAATGCACTTTTAGACATACAGTGTGATCATTAAACAACTATTTTAATTATATGTTATTGCGTCATTGAATAAACAAATAGTGGATTATAATAAAGGAGAATAATACAGGGTCATCGAAAAAGATTTTCGGGATTTCAAGGGATTAAGCATTGAAATCCCGGAATTCTTTTTCGATGACCCTGTATTTATATATTGAGTAACAATTGCGTAAGTGGTAAATATAAGTGCATTACTTAAGAACTATATTTTTAATGTAATTTATGTATAAATGTTATTTTCCTTCATTATCGTGCACCTTTATTTGCAATATGAAAGTCAATAATCTAAAAGTATTGCAATAATTAACGAACAGAAATATAAACACATTTCTTTTACATGTGAAATCATTGGATTAATGGAAAAAACTTCTGAGAAATATTTCTGGAAATTTTCTCCGAAATGAATAATTAAATTCTTGATTAAAAAAGATTAATAAACAATTATTTGAGAAAAACCCCCGTTCGTGAATTCATTATACTTAATAGTACGGTTTTGTTTGAATTAAACCTATATACATACTTTCCAATGAAATATGCCGCTGAACCAATAGCAATTAATACGACGACCCCCAAAACAGCAATAGTTATTATCCACGGTGTAGAAGTAGATCCTAAATTATAAATTTTAATTATTGATTTCGTTAACACCTCTAACAATTTAAAATAAAATTAACCTTTAGTTATAAGACTACAGTCATCTCCATAATAACCATCATCACAATCGCATTTAGCGCCATCAACACCCGTAACGACGCATTTACCATGTCCTTTGCATTTTATATTTTCGCATACGGGACTACATTGGCCATTAATTTTTTGATAGGACTGTTTACAATCACATCGATATCCTAAATCATTTGACCCTCGACCAATGGTATTAAAGCACATTTCATTACTCTTTTCATTACACGGATTCTTTTCGGCACATTCATCAATGTCAATACACGACTGCGCTATTAATTTATTTCCTTTCGAATATCCAATTGTGATATTATCCTGAATTCTATAATATTTTGTATCGCAAAGACATTGGTATTGTGTGGTTAATTGAACTTTATGACAATCTGCATGCTTATATTTAAGGCATGGATTTATTTTGTAATCTGTACATGGCTATGAATTTTTAAAAAAATATATAAATTATATATTAATTGATTCAATTTGAATATACTTACATCTAAAAACCAAAATTTATAACTGTCTTTAAATACAATTAAATTTGATATTTGACAAAATGTAGAATCACTTGTGAATGAATGACATTGCAATATATTTGAATAATCTATTGGATAAGAATCCATTTGAATAGATAATTGAATATCATACATATTATATTCAGAATTAAATTGAATGAGTGATACACTTTGAACGGGAATATTTCCATTTGATTTAATTGCCTCATAATATTGTCCAATAATATAATTAACATTTTCCTGATGTATTAATTTTGATTTAATTCTATTATTATATTGAATCTTTTGTTTCTCTTCATTATACCATCCTTTAGGATCATAACGTTCTGAATTATCTGATGATTTACTATTAAATTGTGTAACCGAAGGTTTATTACTCGAATCAATGTTCATATTTGTCACATCGACTTTCATTGTTGTTTTAACGGAATATTCGGTTAACATACATCTGTCTTCAGGTGTTAATTGACTCATTCCCGGACCACATTTACAGTGAAAAATTCCATTATTAGAGTTTAGATTAGGAATACATATTGCATTATGCAAATTACATGCATCAATGTTATGTTTAATGCTACACACATCAATACATTTTTCATTGCCTTTCATCTGTACTGTTCCATTCGGACATATGCATTTATAACCTTTAGGATCATTATAATCATCTTCACACAGTGCATTCTTATTTTGGCAGACATTTCTTCCCTCAGCATTATCACCACAGTATGTTCTTATATTGCATAATCCGGTCGATTCATTTAATTTATATTTTGGTTTTGTGCAGTTACACATTACATTATTATTCTTAAGGATGCATGTATCTGTTGGACAATTATTATTGCATAACGATTTGTCGATTTCACATTTTTTAGTGTTTTCATTAAACAAAAATCCAATTTTACATATGCAATCACCGTCCGAACATACCGATAGTGAATCACATTTAGCATTTTTACATTTATCTTTATTTTCTTTCGTCTCAATGCACGTCATATTATTTGATTTATCCAATACATAACCATCATTACATTCACAAGTATATTCCGGTATAAAAGCATAACCCTTTTCTATATTTGGATCTTCATTATTATTGCATTTCTGTGTACATTTATTTAATAATGATGATCGGCATTTCATAGGCTGACAGTATTTAATATCGGGATATGATTCTATGATTAAGAGAATAATTTTTAATGGAGATTTTATTGTTATTTATTATATTGGTATTGTTATTGGTATTGGTATTGTTGTCTTGAATCGTTATAAAAGAAATGCCTGAACTTTAATTATTATACATGAGAAACATTTTTTGACAGGATTGCCCTTTAAAATTTTGGTTGTTTTGTAGTAGTGGTTTATTGTAGTTAATTGTAGTAGTTTATGGTCTTAAAAATGAGTCAAAAATAGTGAACATGCAAAAGATAGGAGTGCAAAAAGGTGAGGTTTATCTGTATATTGCAAATATAATGAGGTGTAACCTAAAATAATTACCGTTCAGTATCGAGTATAAGAAACACCTCTTAAAATCAAAAACCCTATGCTATTGTTTTTAAAACATGAATCATGTTAGTGTATTCTAGTCTAATGCACTGTATTATTGATCTTAGAGATTTAATAAAATATATTATTAAAATTGAAGAAAAATCTATAAAATTGTTAAAATCATATACTAAAATTCTCTATAAACATATATATTTTTTCATCAAAATTTAACGCTAAACGTGACTCAAAGGAATTTAGGGATTTACTCTTATCAAACTGTTTATATTACACAATGATTGTATAATAAAGTTATTGCTAAAAGGTATACATGATAAGATATATATGATAAGATATGTCACAAGCTTATGAGTCATAACTTATGACTAACAAGGTAAGGCCAACGGAATTATGCCCTAACGGGTTGGGCAGTCTATTTATTTGTATAAAAATGATGAAAATATCAATGAACTATTACTAATACAATAATGAAATAAGCAAAAATGTTTCATTATTTAAGGTGACCGCTTTTATTTGGCATAAATCCGTTAGCCTTACTTATGACATTTAAAAATAAAAGCAATTTTTTGAATATAAAATCTATATTTTATCGATTTTTGAAATAAAAATATCATGATTATGAACTTAGGGGTGTTTATAATTTATATGTAATAATACATTAAATGTTTCATTCCAACGGAATAATAAAATTTGTAATGTACTACAATACATTATATACAATACATTATATTTGAATGGTTTATTTATATCTAATCATTTTCAAGTATCTGATCATTTCGAAATATAATTCCACTCCAATAATCACTTAAATGGCGTAACACTAACATTTTATTCAGTAATATGTTCACTTTAATAGTATTGAAATTGTATTAGCAAAAAGTTGATAAATTAATTTTGATAAATCTCTATGTACTCAATAAACTTATAAATAACCTGTAATATTTGTCAAGGTCTGATGAGTCATCAGAAATGATTTTGTTGGAAGCTACATTATTATGTATTAGGAGTATCAAGAGTCTGCGTAAAATTAATTTTTTTATGATGTCAGTAAATTTTTCGTATTTTCTTGGAGAATTTTTCGTTTTTAGATGGGAGAGGGGATTCCATTTATCAGACCTCTTGAGAGATACCCATTATTACACAGTATCAAGACCTCTTTGTTTAATACTGATTGTGTTCTATAATTATTATAATAAATGAAATCATAGTCTTACCTTTTAGAATATATCCATCATTACAGAAGCAATGTGCACCGGTATTTAAATCTTCACTTAAACTAACACATTGAGTAAAATTACAATGATTAAGTCTTTTATCACACGGATCTATACGTTCACATTGATTCTTTGAATTTTTCCAAAATCCTCTCGTAGAGTCGCATTCACATTTACCATTTTCACTTAATTTATATCCTTTCGATTGACTACATATGCATGAATCACCGATTTGAGTTAATCCATTTTCAGATTTGCATATGCAATTTCCGTGATTATCCGATACAAATCCATGATTACATATACAATTACCATTTTTATCTTCAATTAAAAATTTATTTCTATTACATACACATTTATCATGTGTATTCTTAATATATCCGTTTGAAGAATCACAAACGCATTTTCCATTTTTATCTATAAATTTTTTCTCAGCATCACATACACAATTACCATGTTTATCATTAATGAAACCGATTGTTTTGCATATACACGTTCCATTATTATTAATAAAATTTTTCTTTTCATCACAAATGCATTTCCCATGTCCATCATCACCTAAACCACTTGATTTATCACAAATACAATTTCCATTACCATCCGATGTTAAACCCATTGATTTGTTACAAACGCAATTATTAGTATCATTAATATAATTTTTCTTTAAATTGCATATGCATTTTCCATTTGCGTGATCTTCAATTAAACCTTTTAAATAATTGCATATGCAATTACCATTCATTGGCATTAGATTTTTCATTTCATCACAAATACATTTTCCATTTTTATCTAAAACTAAACCTTTTGAATCATCACATTTGCATTTTCCATTTGTATCATTTAACAAATTCTTCTTTAAATCACACGTACAATTTCCATGTCCATCATCAGTGAATCCTTTTGTATCATCACAAATGCATTTGCCTTTAATTCCCTTTTTAAATCCTAATCCACTGTCGCAAATACATTTACCATGACCATCATTAATTAATTTACGTGTTTTATTACAAATGCAATTACCATGACCATCATCATGAAAGTGTTTCTTTTTATCGCATTTACATTCTCCGTTTTTCTTTGTTAAACCTAAAGATGCATTACATTTACATTTTCCATGACCATCATCAATGTAATTCTTTTTAGAATTGCATACGCATTCACCATTTGAATCAATTAATCCCTCATGAGCATCACAAATACATTTTCCAGTACCATCATTAACTAATCCAAGAGTTGCATTACAAATACATTTTCCATGACTATCATCGTGAAAATTATTTTTTAAATCACAAATACATTTACCATGACCATCAGAGATTAATCCATTTTTCACGTCACACATACATTTCCCATGTCCATTATCAGCTAAACCTTTACTGTCATTACATACACAATTTCCTTTATTATCAGGTTTTAACCCTAATTGTGGATTACATACACAATTACCTGAAAAATCTGGTATCAGATTTTTCTTTACATTACAATCACATTTATTATCTTTTCCCATTGCATATCCTAACTTTTCATTGCATATGCAATCACCATGAACATCCATTATTAGATTAAGTGAAGAATCACATATGCATTTTCCAGTAGAGTCCGAAATAATATTTTTTTGTTTATTACAAATGCATTTTCCATTTTCATCAGCTGTTAATCCAAGGATTGGATTACATATGCATTTTCCATTACCATCATTGACAAATTCCTTTGAAGAATCACATTTGCATTTTCCAGGACCATCATTGACAAAATTTTTGGAAGAATCACAAACACATTTGTCGTGAATGTCAGAGACAAATCCCATTTTTGAATCGCATGTGCACTTTTCATGCTCATCTTTTACTAAACCCTTAGCATTGTTGCATATACAATTTCCTTTACCATCATCAATGAATCCTTTATTAGCATCACATATACAATTTCCATCGCGACCATCACTGAAATGTTTACTTTCATCGCATATGCATATTCCATGACCATTATCAATAAAATGTAAATCAGAATTACATATACAATTTCCTTTACCATCATCAATTAGCTTTAATTTTTCATTACATTTACATTTTCCTTTACTAATTTCAATAAAATTCTTTTGTGAATTACACGTGCATTTTCCCGGATCACCCGTTAAACCTAATAACTTATTACATACGCAATTCCCATTATCACCGGCGATTATACCGATTGAATCATTTGTTTTGCATTTACAATTATTCATATCATACTGATCCTTATCTCTATTACATTTGCATTTTATTTTACAAGTTTTGCAATTAACGGGTGTATCTTTAACAAATCCACTTTTTTCATTACATACACATTTATCATTGTCATGAATCAAATTTTCTTTTTCGTCGCATATACAAATACCATTACCATTATCGATAAATCCGATTAATCCGTTACACACACATTTACCTTCAAAATCTTCGATTTTGTGAATAGAGCAGTTTTCAGCAGATCCTAATGTTAATTGAGTATTTATAAATTTAATTTAAATATATATTATTTAATAAATTTATTTTATTAATTAATACGTAGTGATATGCAAATATTAATAATAATTATAATTTTATTGAGATAATTAAAACATCTATTAATACATACCACAATTTATTTCAACAATTAAGTAATAGCATAAAATAAAAATTAAGTTTTTATTTAATTTTTTAAATTTCATTTTAATATTTTTTAAATTTCAAATACAATAATAATTGACACTTATCATTACTAATATCAATTTTTTTACTTTAGGAGTTAATTAATATATCGTTCAATTAATTTATTACGCCCTAAAGTTTTCAAATTTGTATTATCATTTGATTATGCCATTAATTTTTAAATTACAATTATTTTACTATAAATCAATTATATTATCAGATAATCAAGTTTCATTAGAATCACATTCATGCAAAACAAAAACAATGCATTATATTGTAGCTGATTAATTATATCATATCAAATATAATCTCAAATTATTATAATCAAAAAACTATTACAATTATTAATAAAATTTGAGATTTAACATTAAATTATTAACAAAATGCAACAAAAATATAACTGAATGATGTACATTTGAGGCGATAATATATAATATAATTTAAATAATATAACAAAAAATGCTAATTTTTAAATATAAATTTAAATATTTTTAATAAACCATTTGTAATTTATAATTTAATTTATTATATAGCTTATTTAATATAAATATAATAACCGAATATGTTATCATTGTATGAACAGAAATAATATGTAATTGATGTTTCTTTATAAAAATAATTATCATTTTAATAATTAATTTAATGTAATTATTACATTAATTACTTATAATTTTTTTATAATTCTAAAATATTACTGAATTTATTATTACAAAATGAACAAATAAATCTATAAATAAATGTATTACAACAAATCACATCTAATTAAAAATTATAAAATATTAATATGAAAAATTAAATGCAGCAAGATCCGATAGCTTTATGGAGTTATTGGACTCCTTTGGGATCTACTTCAAGGAATTAGATTTTTTTTCTTAGTAAAATGCTGATTTCCAGTAGGCAACTATAAATTTTAAGTTTAAAAATTCACAGCACAAATTTTAAAGTATGCTGAATTTTGTTGTAATGTGGGGTACTATTTTATGATATCCTTTAAAAATAGATTTCCTTAAGACAACATGTTGAATAATACTAATTAATAATCATAATTGAATTTTAGTTTTAAAATTCGATACATTTTATTAAACGTATTTATAATCGTTTTGTAAGGTATAATTTTATATGTATTGATGATGATGACAAGTTTATTCGCTATATAGGTCGAAATAGCAAAGGTTTATAACCTAAATCTAAGAATTTGTTTGCTTTAAAGAGAACATTTATGTTAAAGTTTATTTTATAGAGGTTAAGTGTATCATAATTTACATTTATGGTGTTTTTCTCGAATTTTGCTTTAACATTTTAGAGTATTTTAAAATAATTATGATTAAATAAGATTTATTTTATTATTTGTAACTATAGAATTATGAATTATCAAATAATAATGTCTATAATATATTGCATATAATATATTATGCTAAAGTTTATCGAAAAATTTGATAATTATCTTAACACTAATGGTATGACTGCAGATAATTGCGTAAAAAATATACTCATAAATCATTCACGCGGATATAATACGCTTAACAATGTTTTTAGTGATGTAATAAGTGACGCATATTTAAACCCCTGAAGAGTAAAACAATAAATCCATATCTTTTGTTTACTTAATGATTGGCACAAAGCGATGCAATAAATTTTATAGGTTCTATTAAATTATTCTCTTTAAATATAATTAAATGCATGTTATTTAAAAATAGAAAATTTTATTTTTTCAAATTAAAATTCAATAAAATATAGAAACCAAAAAATTTAATTTAATTTCTTGAAAACTACAAATAAAATGCAACAACTTATATTTAAAAAGCTAACTTTTACATATTATTATTTATTCTATGATACAAACATTTACTATTTTCGATGCTATATTTGCTTAAATTATTA
>LBFL01016624.1:0-10630 GCA_000988845.1 Hypochthonius rufulus
TAATTAAAATAAGTGAATAGATAAAAAAGTGAATAATGAGTGTATTTAAATATCCTTTCAACTTTTTCTTAAATATATTTCACCGTTTTTCATTAATATAATCCGGCCTTTAGTAATGATTAAAACGGAAAATTATATATGATATACTGAAATGCTATTATCAGGACTTTTTTCATTAATTAATATAGACTTACATAGGAACAATGGTAATAGCCCTAAATCCATACAAAAGTTTGTCACTGTATACACCCGAAATGATAGTGGCGTACCAACACCATAGGATTTATGAGCTTCCACCACATATGTAAGTCTACATGTGTTTCAATCAATTTACTAATCTCATTTAAACCAAAATTAGTTACGCAATCGCGGAATATGTATTCCAATCAATGAAAGACAGAAATGTCGATCAGTGTATAATTGCGACCGGAGGTAGGGTTTTATAATTCGCATTTATTATTAATTCAATCGTTTGGGGATTAAACTTTTCTCATTATTTTTTATTTACTTATTTATTGGCAGAGAGTGGTTCTGGCAAAACAGGTGAGGATAATGAGCATTTCAGATTAACAGATTAACAGATTAACAGATTTGCGTTTAGAGATCGCAAGAAATGAATTAATCATATAAATTGAAACCCGTATTTAATGATTTTTAATTATTATATTTAACTAGAGTCTTGTAAAATAGCACTTGAATATTTAATGCTCGCCTCAAGTCCTTTCAATCAATTGGGAAATGTAAAGGATAAATTGCTCAATATTAGCACTGTTTTAGAAGGTAATACGACACTAACAGAGACATTTATTCAAGAATTAGGGTTTCATATTCGCAAAAATCCATATCGATATGTGTTTTCTTATTATTAATGATATTACCAGAAACAAACAATTTATTTTCAAACATATCAAATCCATTTATTCCAAATGATTTATTAACATTATATTAAACTATGGATTACATGCAATGGACAGATATTAGCATCAAATATAAAAATTAAACAAAACATTAATCTTTAAAATTAAAGGGTAATAAAAATAAGCGTATATATTGTTGGGTAAAATCACTTAAAACAAAACCCTGATTTTTCATTATATATTCAAATATATTTTATTTAATTTTCCTAAATATTGAATAATATCGCTATAAATATTATATTATATTATATTGCATTACGTAAGAAATTGACTTTTTAATAAAAACTTTTTAAGTTAATCAAAAATAAAATTCAATTTTAATTATGATTATTTACAACTATAATTATAACTAAAAATTATTTTGAGAGAGAAACGATAATTATTATGCTTAAAGTAAATTTATAAAGCACAATGAGAAAGATAAGGAAAATTCGGCATAAACTTAAAATTAATACGACTAAATTATAGTATTTCCTGTTCCGCACTAAATATTTTCAGGAAAATTTTAAAAAATGTCCGGTACAAAATTATGAATTTTATTACAAATGTTTTTCTCAATTATTTATGGAAGAGAAATTAACTTAAAGAACTAATTTAAGTCTATTAACCACCTTTAAATCTAATCTAGTTAGTAATAATCGCAGAGTTAATTTAATAATAGCGTAGAGTTAATTTTTAAAAAGTATCAAAGTAATGCAATAACATATGGGTGTTCTAGTCAATTTTACAGTATCAAAGTAATGCAATAACATATGGGTGTTCTAGTCAATTTTACAAAATCTTAAAAATTTTAATATTAAGAGATTTAAAAAAATTTTACTTTAATTTAAAAATCAATAAATGAAATGACAAAAATGAAAATAATTCTGATGCATTTGCAAATAAAGAATTATGTTCTCTCTATTGTTTGAGCGTTTAATGATTCTAATCATTTTCTTGATTAAAAGTCTCTGTATAACTCTTAAAAAAAATATTAATTTAAAAAATTTATAAAATTTTCTCATAAAAAGCATTTGGAAATGCCAAAACCCGTCACAATGATAATGCCTCAAGATTTGTGAGTCATCGTTTGGGGTTTTACAAATCCCAAATGATTTTGTTTAAAAATAACTAAAATTTAAAAGATAATCATTCATTAGGGGAAATTCTTAGACATTGAGTTTGACTTTAGAGGGGATCCTATGGGAGGATCAATAACTAATTGTAAGTCGTATAATTAAAAATTTATAAACCCTATTTAATGATACTGATGCTTATACATGCTGCGCACATTCAGATTTATTGGAAAAGGTATATCCAAATAACAACTCAATAGTTAAGACGAGTGAATTTTATCCTATGAACCACAATGAAGTTTACACTTATATACATGGGCGTCGGCAGGGGGGGGGCAAGCCAGGCATTTGCCCTCCCCTGGATTTTTGGAACAGAATCAATTTAACAAATTGAAAAGAAAAAAAAATAATTTGTTCCTAAACGTAATTTTCTGGACGCCCCCCCTTGGAGAAAATCCTGGAGGCGCCCTTGCTTATATATGTATATAAGTGTAAACTTCACTGTGGTCCATAGGATATAACATTAAAACTAAATTTCCTTCGATTTTCCATCTGTAGTCACGCGTTACAAAACAATCACCTGAAGAGCGAAATTTCCACATTTTCTATCAGATATTAAACGGTTCAGACGTTCATTTGTTAAGTACGCTTAAATTTTTTTCTTAATTACATGCTGTGATTGTAATTTACAACATGCATTTGTATACCTAAATGATCACATTTGACTTAATATTGATTGATTCAATAGAGTGCTTAAAGCTTCAGCGTAACCCTGCAAATTATAACATATTAAATGACAGACAAAGCTTTGATATCGATGATAGAATTAATTTCGTGACAACAAAGGTAATGAGTCTAATAAAAGGCATCTTTACCCATGTATATAATATATATAATATATAATGGCATTTCCATTATCATATCCCCTTTTATATTCATTGAGATGATAGTTTTGATGATGATTTCCTCTATAGAGATGCATGGAGATAATGGACTTCACTCAGAATGAGATGTCTTATGCTTTTCAAATAGTCGCGGCAGTGTTAAAATTAGGAAATTTGCAATTCCTTCCCCGTGCTAATATCGATGGAACTGAGGGATGCTCACTTTTAAATCAATACGGTAGTTTAACCAAAAATTGCTAATTTTTATATTAATGTCATTTTATTTATTAAATTATGTGATTTTATTGAATAATCCAATTCTGTTTTTATTGTATTTTTCTGGAAATCGAAGAAATATATGATGTATGTGAGTTGCTTCAGACTGATATCGATCTGTTAGAGAACGCATTTATACAACGAACCGTTGAAGTAAGACACGAGGTTCTGGTAACAAATCTTTCTGCTTCAGAAGTAAGGATAAAGGGTTATGTATATAAAGGATAACCCTATATATATATAAAGGATAACCCTATATATATTAATAATTTAATGGAAGAATATAACCATCAGAAAGTGATGCGGTATCAGTCTTTTACATGTTAGTTATTTCATAGGCCATATGTTCGAGAGATGCCTTATGTAAAGCACTTTATAGTCGACTCTTCACTTGGATAGTCAATAGAATTAACGAAAGCATTCGCGTATGTGATCAATGAGATACCATATAATTTGTTAGTTAATTTAAATTGCTAATTTTGTGCATACTCAGGCAAAACAGATAAGCAAAAGAAAGTCGATCGGAATACTCGATATTTACGGCTTTGAAGTGTTAGAGGTAATGATAAAGCATCGCATTTATTTTATATTTAAATTATGTTTTTATAATGTTTATAATATTTTTATATTTTTATATTTTTATATTTTTAGACAAATCGTTTTGAACAGTTTTTAATCAATTATTGTAATGAAAAATTACAGCAGATTTTTATCAATTTTAATCTGAAACATGAACAGGAAGAGTATATTAAAGAAGTACGACATGTGAATTATTTATGTCGAACATTAGAATCTAATGTTTTCATTTCTTTTTAGGGTATTCAATGGAAAAGAATCGATTTTTTTAACAATTCAGTCATATGTGATCTCATAGAAAGGGTCAGTTTCCAATTGAATTTCAATTGTTTGATAATGATGATGATGATATACTTCAGAATAATCACGGTATTTTAGCGCTACTCGATGAGGAGTGCCTTCGCCCGAACCCAATAACCGACGAAATGTTCCTCCGCTATTTAACTAATGCCATCCGAGATAATCCTTACTTCGAAAGTCACGGATGCAAAAGTTTTGTAGTGCCTCATTTGAAGCTTTCATGTGAGTACGATAACCCTGGAAGTTCAACACCATCACTGCCACAACAATGGTTCCGTTTGCGGCATTTCACTGGAACAGTAAGAGATATATACACATATACACATATACACATATACACATATACACATATACATATATACATATATACATATACACATATACACATATACACATATACATATATATATATATGCACAATTCCATTATATGATTATCCAACTGTTCGATTATCACATTTTTAGGTGACATATTCTGTGAACGGATTTATTGATAAAAATAACGATTTGTTACTCAGAAATTTATCATTTGTTATGTATCAAAGTGACCATTCCCTACTTAAGTTGCTCTTTCCCGAGGGAAACCCAAAGCGAACATTAACGAAACGACCGGTGTCCACTGCCATGCAATTCAAAATATCAATCGCATCATTAATGAAGAACATTCAATGCAAAGAGCTCAATTTTATTAAATGCATTAAACCAAATGTATTAAAAGAACCATCGGTGTTCGAAACAAATCTCGTGCAGCATCAGTTGAGGTATTCGCTGCTATTGGAAACTGCCAAAATTCGAAAATCCGGATTCTTTTGTAAATACGATTATGAAAATTTCTTAAACCGCTACAAAATGCTATCGTCACGTACGTGGCCACAATGGGGTGGAATCCCCAATGAGGGGGTTTCGATTTTGCTCAAAGATATCTCAGTTTTTCCATCCGAATATACATTTGGCAGGACTAAAATATTCATTAAGAGTTTAAGAACGGTATTAATTAATGTTAATATTAATTTGTAAGAACTAAAATAAATAATTAAAAAATTAAAATAATTTAATTAAAAAATTAAAATAATTTAATTTAAAAATTTAAAAAATTTAATTTAATAAATAAAATAATTTTAGATCTTAGAATTGGAAGAATTTCGTTGTGAGCGTCTCCATGAATTAGCGACTTTAGTTCAAAAGATATGGCGGGGATGGATCAATAGGAAATACTTTCTGAGAAAGAGAATGTGTCAAAAATTGATTTCGAGTAACTACAAGAACTGGAAGGTGATTACCCTATTTATTTCCTCTTATATTTATCGTATATTTATCAATTAACTAAATCTTTTAACATGCAATGCAATTTTATACACACTTTTTCTTCGACAATTTTTCTATCATTTTTATCTCTAGTAATTAATTATTAATTTGACATGACATGCACATGTATTTAAAGATAACAAAATATATTTAAATAAATAGAATAATATAAATCAAATAATGTACAACACTATTCGAACTTTCGAATTAATATTTCAATTAACAGATTATAATATTAGTATTGCGTTATTGCAATTTTAGCAATTACTACGATTACATTTTTAGTACACTGTAAATATAGGGTAATGACTAAAATGATACTATGAAAATTTATTGAAAATCGGTAAAAAATATAAAAAATATTTATTTTTCTTGCTTCCTTGTTTCCTGTTATTTGATAACATTAGATTTATTTATCGTGATCATAATCTAGTGTTTTTTAGTTGTAATTTCTTGAATTAATATCAGTAATAACCATAGTTACAGATGAAATTTTCTTTTAGTTTTAGTTACGATTATTTAAAAGCGAATAATTTTGGTTACGTTTATTTCATTGTAATTATTTTAGTTTCTAAATGCAAAAATTGTTTTTATTTAATTTTTTGGCATTATAATTGAATTTAAATTGCTAAATTGCTAAATATTTAAAATTTCTGCAGATTCAATTTATTTTTATAACTTAATTTTAGATTTTGAAAATAATTAGGATACAATTTTAATTTTATTTATAATTATGATTATCGAAGGTTTAAGAAATAAAATTATTTTTAGTTATGATTATAATTTTGGAATTTGAAATTTTTAGTTATAATTAATAGTAATTATGATTAAAATTCAATTTAAATTAACTTAAAAATATTTCTAAAATTTTGTCAGTTCCAAAGATTCTCAATTTTAATATTAATATGAATCTTACATTACAATACATAAAAATACTTTTGTTAAAATTGCATTTATATTTAATTGAAAGTTTTTTGTTGTGTTAATTAATATATTTTTGACAAAATAATAGAATTCATAATTAATTAATAAAATTGTAGATATTTAATGTTTATATTACATTCACATCGCAACACTACTTTTAAATTATGATAATCCCGACGAAATCTTTAAAGTTAGTACCACTACTATAGTATGTCACCCCTACTATTGTAGCATTA
The DNA here is from genome assembly GCA_000988845.1 of Hypochthonius rufulus. Lineage (NCBI taxonomy): Eukaryota > Metazoa > Arthropoda > Arachnida > Sarcoptiformes > Hypochthoniidae > Hypochthonius > Hypochthonius rufulus. The sequence goes on from LBFL01016624.1 coordinate 6,473, forward strand.
ACATTGCACCATTACCCTTTCACAAAAAATCTTAATTCATAAACTTTAGAGTATTTTTCAAAAGTTTTCGCATTGTGATTGGGATTTTATTATAAATTTAAAATGTCTCATTTTTTATATTTTTTAAACATTGCGTTATGACTTTTTTGTTAAATGTGCCTTTTGCTGCGATTGGAGATGAAACATTTGATAATTTATCATTTCTTTTTTAAATGAATAATAATTAATGAATTAAAAAAGAATGGAAAATACAAACTTTTGGCTTTCTTCTGAAATTGTATTATAATATTTTCGAAATTATATTGTCACGCAATAGATATTCATAGTTAAAAATTCAAGGTTTTAGTGAAAAGTGTCCTTGGTTAGAACTATCTAGGGTAAATCATAAACTGTCAATCTAGGGGTAGAGTCATATGTCAGATATCCCTATAAAATGTCTCCGAAAATTGTATCGATATTGATATTCATTCCATTTTCATCTTTTGTAAGAGACACTTCCGGTCTCGACATTTATATCTATGCCGCCATATTTATGTTTTAATGTATTTCCGTCATATGTTTAAATAAAGTAATTTTAAAGTCAACTTAATTAGTCCATTTATTGTCGTCGGCCATTTTGGTGGTAATTGTCTCATATTTAGTCATCACGTGACAATAGTCGCGTCACTGAATGTATGCGTAAATTAATTGACTGAGTCTAATGATTTACAATGAGTTCGGTTGTGGTTTGTTAAGTGTTGAATGACCGCGGACCAAATCCTGTTAAACTAATCAAGTGAATGATGCACAAATTCATAGGGAAAACTTAAATTTATTTATAAGAAAAATACACAAAATAAGTAACAATTGAGCGTTCCTAAGGAAAGGGGATACGGATGCAGTCACAAGAGTTTATAAAATACTAATGAAATCATGCTATTTAATGTCTAGATTATGCTAATATTTTAATGTTATATCATTTAATTATAAATTATGAAGAAAAATCAATTAAAAAACTATTAAAATATTAATGTTTAAAAACACTAAAACTCTATGCATAGAACTTTAAAGCCCGTTTTACTATTAAAATGAATGCATCATCCGTATCCCTTTTCTATGGGAACGCTCAATTATTGCTGTTGATGTGCATTGAGTGGTTATTGATTTGAGACTGAACAGATGTGTCTGTTTGTGGTGTATTTTATAGGTAATTGTAGTATTTGATCATGAACTTTGCATTACAAACATATTAGTACTTTATGTGCGATGAATCAGTGTCGTACTGACGGAAAAGTTTGATTTTGAGCGGCAATAATAATAGCGTTCTAGTAAGAATAATAGTATTCTAGTAAGAATAATAGCATTCTAGTAAGAATAATAGCGTTCTTGTAAGAATAATAGTAGTTCGAGTAAGTCTAGTAAGAATCTATGTCCAGTTATGCGATTTTTTAAATTTCCTTAAAAATGCATTCCTTAAGCCTTGTACTATGAAATGAAAACGTTTTTGGCATATCATAGAATTAAAAATTTTCCGCAAATAACAAATTAATTAATTATAATCGTAAAATAAATAGAAACTTCTGATGATTTAGAATGACAGTCCTATTATTTGTACCATAACTTTAAACTAGTTTTTCTCATATTATCGCATTAGGTACACCCATATTCAAAAAACCATGCTTATCTATTCCTATGATTTTAATTTATGATATAGAATATTCAATTATAAAATTATATAAAATATTACTTTTTTATATGGTCTTTTGAATATGGGTGTACAGTCATTTCAATATTAGCTTGTATGGTTATATAAAATACTATATCTATTCCTTATCACTTCTTATATTTTTCAATATTTTTCTTATATTAAGCAAACATGGTAATAATGAAATGACTGTACATAGTTTCTTTCCAGACTCACTCAATTATTATTTCTATTAATTGATTTGAATTTAATTAATTTAATTAAAATATTTTCTGTATGTTAAAATAATGAAAATGCAACATAAATTGGATTTCGCTGTAATAATTTATGTTTAATATTATTGTGGAATTTTGTATATGTAATTTGAATGATTTATTTCAATGAAAATTCCAATGATGGTTAATTTAGACTTAAATACTCAATTCACAGGAAATTTTATCGCGGAAAATGCACGATGCTAATGCTATGTGAATGAAAACACAACGTTTTCTAATGGATATTAAATAAAATTTAGATTCACATATTTTACATTCCATGAAATAATTTATTTATAGTATTATTATATATTATATTTCTACATATTATATTTAAATATATGGAATATTTTATACTTATAGAGAAGACGATATCTCCTATGGTTATCCAAAAGACTACCGTTATCATCCCCATTATGCCGCGATTGGCCCCCCGCACCGCGATCATTGCAGCAAACGAGTCATTTATTGCGAAAAATATACCATAAATGGAGAGTACGTATGATCAGAGTATGATCATTGTGTATGATTATTTTAGTACAGTCAAACTCAAGTAATGGTGCCATTGATCTTTGGTGTATATTTAATGTTTTAGTGTTGCAAATATCGATTGCGCTTCGATCAAACGGCACGAAACCGAATGCGTGAAAAAGTTACTGCGAGTTTAATCTTTCGCGACAAAAAAGCATCATATGCAAAAAGTGTATCTCATCCTTTTAGAGGTGATTACGTTCGATTAAGACAAAGTGTGCGATGGAAGAATATCTCTGCAGAAACCGGTGATCAGTATGTGGTGTTCGCTGATATCGTCAATAAAGTCATTAGAAGCAGTGGAAAGGTATTGTTGCGTATATATGTGTGTATATATATATATATACATACACTCACACACATATATATACACATATATACGCGTATATATGTACGCAACATATATATTATATATATATATATATATATATATATATGTGTATGTGTGTATGCATATATATGTTTATTTTAGCAGTAATTATAACATATAACAACTTTTTTTTAGTGCATACAAAAGTTATTTGTCGTTAGTACATGTGCTATGATTATTATGGATCATCGCACGATGCAAATCAAATATCGCATTCCCGTAAATGAAATTCATATGATATCACTGAGTCCATACATGGATGATATCGCAGTAATTCACGTCTGTTGTGTAAGTCAATATCATATGTCACATTTTAGAATTCTTTTAAAGTAAACTCAAATCGATAAATAAATACACCGTACATTTTTCAAAGATAGAGTATGGCATAATGTTTCTTCACATTTTGAAAAAATATTTTTATGTAAAGCATAAGCATACATATACATACATTCCCCTCACCCTAATCTTTTAAACTCAATTTTACAATATGCGGTTTATAACGGTGTTTCTTTACTTTTATCTCGAAAATGGTCATTTGATTTTAGTGCATTTCGCATCGACGAACACAATTAATCTTTCATTTCCTTTTCTTTCATCGATTTTCTCAATGTAAACACTTTTCTCTTTTCCCATATTATAGCACATCTTCGAAGTCGCCTCTGTTTATCATAGAGTCACTCCTAAAATTTTTCTAAAAAACGACACAAAACATTTTGAATTTTGAATTCATTTCACTAAAATGTTATGTTTCATATTTTAAAAATGTTATGATTTTCTTTTTGTCATATAAAATTTATAAATATACTCATAAATATTTTCACATTAAACAATTGAGTATACATGTATTTGTAAAAGAACGATCGATGTTCAGATATAAGGTTTTTTCAAATTTACTTTAAAAATCAGTCCTAAACTATAATATAAATACATTTTTGGCATGTCATTAAATTGAAAATTCCGCGGAAATTAAGTTTTAAGGATTAAATTTTAATCATTTTGTTATAGTAATACAAAATATAAATTTTCTCAATGTATTGCTTCACATTGTTTGTACCAAAATTTCTCACATTAACTCATTGCAGACATCGGTAGTTCTTTTATAGACACAATTAATTACACAATTATATTCTAATTCAATTTTATTTAAAGTAATCAGTGATTACTAATCATTGATTACCTATGACATTAAATGTGTGAAATATATTGGTAGGCAAAGGGTTAAGCAAGGGTTAACCCCCAATAGTTCTGAAAAATTGGATTGCCCCCGGGAAAATTAGCGAAAATGAGAATATTCCTTTAAAAAAATACACAAAATTACC
>LBFL01016652.1:9422-20177 GCA_000988845.1 Hypochthonius rufulus
TATATGCATGGATATATGTAGCAAATGGTCACAACACAAAAATGCGGGCGGAGATTAGTTTTTTGATAGAAAATGCCAAAAAATGATTCACTGAATGATATGAGAGTCTATTTGTTGATGGACTCCGCTTTATTATCGTACGTTTCACATAAAAGAGAACGAAAATATTGTGCTTAACGATGTGTTTCGAGTGATTCTTTCAGTCACTAAATTCCTCATCATTCGTAAAGAGGTCACGTTTGATGATGATGAAAATACATACCATAAATATATACCATAAATATATACCATAAATAAATATTTATCATTCCTATACATGTATTTTCTCTTTGTCTATAATAATCTGCAATTAATCGTGTAGTTTCGTAATAATGAAATTTCCTTAAAAGTGATTTTAATCTATACTTTAATTGGGAATGGTTATGAGTGTCCGGCACTCTAAACGTGTTACCGGCATTTGGCTTTTGCTTTTTTCACATAATAGAGTATGAAAGTTCATTAATATATTACAGCGTCAATTGAGCCGCAAAAACGAATTTACAATTTGCCTCTCCCATTGGAGAACATAAGAAATTTCCCGATACACTTTAAAACGGGCGAAATGCCACATGTTCGTGCCTTTTTCTATCAGAGATCTTATTATTAGCGGACGCACGAATCTGCCATTCTTAATGATGGCAAATAAATGAACGCAATTTGCGGCAGAAATTGTGTTTCGCTATGCATATACATATGTATACACAGTGTATATGCATGTGTATATGCATGTGTATATGCATGTATATACAGTGTTTCTGTATGTGTTGATAGTGATTGAAACAATTCTTTAGAATAGTGAAATGAGGCGTTGAGTTTGTGAGGCGGTCACTGTTTGTTCTGTTAATTTCCACAAAATTTCTTGTCTATTAGCAGAGTGCCCTTTCCTTATGACGATCCTGTATCGGTATACCTTTTCGGGTATAATATCGTGATTCCGCCCGAAGGCATCAGTTGTGGCGATTGGAATTGCTATTCAACTCCGCCCCTAACTCCACTCACTCCCGCACAATGGAAGCCTAAAAGAAACAAATTACAACCTCTATCATCAGATAAGTTACGGGCCGTGTTAAATGGTCCGACGCCCTCCGATGCGAGTTAAGGATTATAATGAATATACTATCATTGCAAATATATACATACTCAATGCACACTCATATATCTCCGAATAAACACTTGAAAATGGTTTCTTTTGTAAAATAATTGCGATGAAACATCACCGACCGACAGACACAGACACACTCAATCAATCATCGTCTTCTTTCATCAACTTTTACACTCATTTGTATTTGAATCATAATGGAGGACTCAACATTTTGCCAATTCATAACCACGATACTGCACCTCTCAGTTAATAGCTTTTGTATGTGATTATAAACATTACATATTAGCATTTTTATTAATTTTTCGGCATCAGTTGTGCCATGAGTTGTGCAGGTATATGTTATGCAATAAAAATTAAGAAAAAATATGACCATAGCCATTGAACCAATCAAAACTCTCTGATACTATTTAATATTCCGCGATGATAAATTGAGGCTGAATTCAGTCATTTTTAACTGAATAACGAACACGGATCAAACGTCCGGAGACACGGATGATGCTCTTCCTTAAGAATCCTGAAGATTCCTGAAGAATCCTGAGGAATCCTGAGGAATCCTTTTTTGGGGTGAAACCAAAAATTGGTAATTAATTCCCCGGAGCAGAGTTACAATTAATTAAAAGTATGATCGATTGACTCACTCCGAGCGTATCAATCATTAGCGATTTGACCAGTTTTGTGCGTATGCATATCGATAATTATTATGTTGCGATTAATTATTATTGCGGTACAATAAAAATAACAAAAATTTATATTGAAACGCATTGAATATTAATCACTGCGATATTAAACTATTAATAGGTAATGATTAAAAGTTTTTATGATAACAGTGCATGCACTTCATACTCAACAATACATACGCTTCCCTCTGTCATGATATAAATAGAGTTACAGTGTAATGCCCATTGAAATGAAAGGACAAAAGTTTTATAAACAAAACTTTTCATGATATGAGTACTCTTATCACAGATAAATGAACGCAAAATAATGGCCGATTCAATGGATTCGTATCTATTTAAAGCATCGGATCATCACAACGCCATTGTGTTTGAACCGATTAAAAATTCACAGCGTATTAAATACACGTGTTTCAGTGTATCGCCATCATATATATCATTTGGATCCTCAAGTGGTGGCGTTTATCTGTTTCAGCGTCTCACTGATTCGTGTCGATTCATCTTCACGATCGGTAATAACAGCGGTTCAATTACAAGTGTCGCATTTGCGCCAAATGACGAACAATTTATCGCAATCGGCACTTCACGCGGACACTTATTGATTGTCCAATTGTATATTGAATCAGAAGAGTATGATATTTGTACCGAATGGCGATTGCAGTACCATTGCGATAGTTTTACCGATTATCCGATTAATGTACTGAAATGGGATGAGACTGTTGATTATCGTCTTTATTTAGCCGATGAAAATGGACATATCTTTGTATTGCATAATGTGAAATCACTTAACAAACTCTTAACATTACCTCCGCCGTCAGTTTTGCTGAAATTGAGTCCCAAAGTCTATCAAATGGATGTGTCCGGTGAATTGTTACTGTTATCGACGAGTGCCAAATTTTGTATATATGATCTTTGTGATGCCACTTTAGTACAAATCGGGAAAAAGGGACGATCGGAGGGTCAATACGGGTTATGCTTTTGGTCAAAGGATATCGATAATCGGCATTATCTATGCATTCACGCGTCACGACCGCATTCGCGACTATGGGAATGCGATATTAAAGGGAATGTTCAACTGACGCATCAGTTTAAGAAATCAATTGAAACACAAGAACCGTCACTAATTGTTAATTACACTAATAATATGGGTTTTAATTTAAGCGAAGCGAATACATTAATTTCTAATTTAACATTTGCAAAACTTTTAATACTGCACTCCGCACGTACTTTTCTGGTCACATATTCAAACGGAGAGAATTTATCGGGCATTTTTGTTATCGATCCCATAGGAGCGTGTATTGTTGCATGGTTTGGCATAAGTGATATTAATATTGTTGAAATGAATTGCATCGGAAGTGATATTTTTATATTATACATAAACTCTAAATCGAAGATGCGATTCGCAATGTTTTCACTATTAACTTTTGATCAGCATCTGATAGAACTTTCCCATTGTAGTGATTCGAAAGATGCGGCAGTTTTTGTTTCGAATCACGTTTTATACTTTAAAAATAGAATACATTACAATGGACTCATTTATAAACTTATCAAAGAACTTCATAAGAATTTGGATCATAATGATCATAATGATCATAATGAACGTCAACTTTTCAATGAAATCGGAGATCTCTTAATTAATGGCGAAAACAATATTATGATAAAAACGACGGAAGAGAATAGAGAGATGAGTCTTAATCAGCAACAAAATGAAGATCTGAATGATTCTTCATTTAATGATTATCTAATAGCATCAAATGAATTTAAGTACAATCCCGTTGCTCATTACTTTTCCGCGTATACGAACGGTATATTTCCTGATGCCGAAAAAATATCGTATGGAATTGACATGATCGATATCGGTATTAATGAGTTAATGAAACTTCGCGATTCTGTTGTGTCGAAATTATCTAATACTGGAATTAGACCGGTGCAATTGAAGAGATCATCTGATTCTGAATCGGACGGTGAAAGTGGTGGAGAATCATCGGAAAGTAACCAAATGTTAGATCAATCTTCAGATGAATCGGAAGTTAAAGATGATCAAATAGCGGATACAAAATCACCAAAAGACACTTTAAAGGACATAATTGACCAACTAAAGGTCAGCCGTGATTATGAGGGATGTAAATGTGATTGCGGTGCACCATTACCGCATTCGCATTTCTATTTAAGTAATTTGCAAAGAGAATTAGAGAAATGCATTTACCTGAATCTAGAGACAGATATTCCAATTGCCGAACTCATTGATATTTCCTATGATAATGGAGTTTGGAATGCGTACAGCCAATTGTTGCTCAATTGCAATGAATATGATAAATATATTAGGATCTGTTTAATGCTATGCGATGTTAAGTTACTTAATTGCGATAAATTGTACCGGTATTTGAACGAACGATGCAAAATCAATAGTATTTTTGAATATTACTTAAAGCAAATACAAAGTGATATCAATTCACTGACATGTCTTGAGTGTGGAAAAGTTGTTAATGATGTAAAAGCGACCATTACTTTAGAAGAAATCGCACGGTTATCTATAAAATGTATCGGAACAAATGACACTATCGATTTGCTTAAACATTTTAGTCATTTAATGCCAAATTGCAAATTATCGGCTCAATTTTATTTATATTTACTTCGGATGCAAATGATTTCAGAATATCAGAACCCAATGACCAGAGCCAAATTAGAGAAATTGAATCGTTATGTATCATCAGTATTGACAAATCCATTTAAAGAACAAAATGTGTCATCATCATCATCATCAAATTCAAAGTCACACAATAGTGTCAAAATTGACTTAACCCAAACCAAATGCTCATTTTGTCATTTAAGTCTGAATGTTTCAGTTAATTCATCACCAACAAAAATTGTCGTATTCTTTTGTAAGCATTATTATCATAAATCGTGTCTGAAAAAAAATCATTGTTACGTATGCACAGCGGTATGATGTGATATTTTAATACTCTCATCGATCAATTGTCAAAGCATTCCAAAACATATGCTAAAATATGCTTTTTTTTCCTCTTCTTTTAATGAACGTGTATATGAAATTAATGAAATTAATTAACTTAAAAATTGAATGTAAATAATAACTAATAATGGGCGTGCGATTTGTATTGAGCGATATATATAATTATAGTATTTTTTAACATGCGACTTATAAACATTTTAGAGAAACATTTATGGAAATTAATAGAGAGCCGATATTATTATAATAATATTCTGTACATAATAATAAAGTATATTTTAAAATAATTGAGATGATATTAGTTATGAAACATTCGGGTTGTTTATGGTCAGGTCAGTTGAGTTTAAACACTGATGGTGCATATGTGGTGTAAATGACATTGGGTTGAGACCCGTCCTCAGATAACATTGTGGCGTTAAGTGATTGACCACCAAAGGATTCGTCACTCAATTCTTCGAGAGCGTTCCCTTCGCCCGGCGGTTGAGACCCTTTTTCACCTTTCATTGCCTGCTGAAGGGTCGCAATAGGAAATGCGATGAAAGAAAAGTAAAGAAAAGAAAAGAAAAATAATGTTATTAATGTTATTACTAAAATTTACTTTTAAAGTGTGCACTTAAATATTTAAGTATTTAAATATATATTTAAATATATTTAAATATTTACATTAAACGGCACAAAACTTTTTTCTGTTTTAAAAATATAATCACAACTTACTTCACGGTACTTTTGAAGATAGAGTTTCAATGGTTCAACATAATTATCAAACCCTAATGTCGACATCGCAAATAATATGTCTTCACCATTAATAGTCTTTCGTTTTTCCTGATGACACCGGTCGGACGCCTCCGATGTGATGAACGATACGAATTCACTAACACATTCCTGAACACATTCTTTTGCGTCTTTCGCTATTTTCCCTGATTTTGGAATCGCCACTTTCATGATACGTGCGACATTTGCGATCGGCAAAAACCTGTCACATGTTAAGTCAATCATAAGCAAAAACCAATAATTTCCGTTTTCGTTTATAAATATTAAAAGTATTTCATTAATTATACTCATAACATTGTATTATTGTATTACGTGTGTGTTTATGTTTAAAATGCATGTATTTTATCATCAGTAACTTAAACTGTGTAATTAATGTTTATAATTATTATAATTATCATTTAAATATTTAAAATACTTAAACATTATGTATATAATCATTGTTTTATCATTTCCCAAATGCCGCTGTACGTGAGCATAACACAAAGTGTCGGTATAAACATATGTAAAGTGTCTAAACAATGATTGTATTTGTTAATTCATCACTTTAATGTTTACGAAACTTTCCATTAACAGTACAATCCTTATATAGTAACAGTTCACACCTGTCCTGTTCCCGGAGGGGTTCGACGGCATCCTTTGAGCCCCCATCGGAGTGATCATCGTGTCCCCCTCCGGCCATTCCCATGTCGGAATCGTCACCGTCGGGAGCATCGGCATGGACAATGTATTGTTGGGACGTGTTGAGGAATGAATCACCAATTGTTGTGGTAGTGTTTGTGGCGTTATGGTGATGGTGATGATCGCCTTCCATTTTGATCATTGACATTTTATTGTCTTCCGTCGCATTCTGTCGGATCAATTTAATTGAGATTAGTTAATCATGATATGCACAAATTAAATTACGAGCCCATTGTATGTAATCAGTAATGTATTACCACATATGAACCAATGGATTGGTCAATTGAGTCAAAGATGAAAGTGATTCTCTCCAATGACACTCTGTGAACACTGTAATCAATACATTCCCAAAATGGCCGCACGCCAATTACAGCACTACGATTTCCCCTAATGTCGTCCCCTAAAGGTATGGACAGACAAGAATTACGACTGTTTTAATCACCCCTGTTTTAGGTTTAGTTCATATAAATGTCGCTCATTATGCACATGCGCCAAATTTATATTATGGCAGCGGCAATAAACCTTTGTCTTTAACTCCTCCCATTTATTCCGTCATTCAATATATAAAATGGGAGGAGTCAAAAGGAAAAGGTTTATTGCCACAGCTATAATACAATGCATGTTTTGCTCCACATTTATACTCACAATGAACACCATTGCATCACTTATATAAACTAAAACTGTAATAATTTATTTTCTTATATTTATTTTCTAATTTCATTATAAATCACAAATATTATTGATTTTTATTAATAAATAATTTAATTAATTTCTATAATTTTTTATTAAATAAAAAATATATAAATTTTGGTGTTTTTATATTGAAATAATGAGAAAATAATTGTTTTCGTTGAGATTTTATGTATAAATTAAAGGACATAATTGATGGTAATAAATTTGAATATCTTCCACATTCTTCTGCCTCATAACTTAATGTCCTCTCCGCCCCCATTATTCGTCACCTGTTTATTGAATAGTCTTTGCATGTGATTTCAATACAATGATTATCGTACATTAATTGGACATTTAATTATATTGAAAATTATAATAAACACTGTCATTTGAAAGAAGTCACATAAAAGAAGTATTAATTAACGTGATTATCATATACGAACACTCAAAATGTTCATTAATATAAAAATCATTTCGGGACGCGAATGTACTATTGAAGTGAGTAATTCATTTGTTAATACACTCATTATTCGAATCTTTTTCTATTCACTTCTTTTGATTATTCACTTCTTTTAATTATTCATTTCTTTTGATTATTCACCTCTTTTAATGGATTTGAAAAACCCAAATCCATTTCTATTACATTCAATGGTAAAATTATTCAGTACTTTTAATTATTCACCTCTTTTGACCAATAATTTTCAAATAATTATTTTCAGCTTCAAAATTATTCACTTCTTTTAAATAGTTTTATGATGTATGATAACACTATTATCATTTTTCAAAGCATATACTGTAAAATGTTTAAAAAAGTTTTAAAACATTGAAAAACGTGTTTATGAATTTAGAATTTAAAAACATTTTTCATGTAAATTATTTGCAAAAATTTAAATTAAATTAAAATTAAATTATTGAATAAATGTAAAATTTACTAAAAATAATAATTGTGATGCAGAAATTACCATCGATTCCAATGATAATACGCAAATAATTGACAATGATGAGTTAACACAATGCAATTTGAGATGCCAATTAATATATAATTATAAATTTACAATTAATTGTTCAATTTATAGAATAATATTCGAGATTATAATTAAAGTGAATAATTAAAATATTTAAATGCATATCTAATGTATTTCAGTTCTCAATTCATTTTTATTCACTTTTAACTATTTTTCGCTGCCCAAAGAGTTAAAAGATCTGAATAATGAGTTTATTCACTTTTTTTTTTAATTATTCGCCTTTTTAAACACATTACTCAAACCAAAATCTCTTTCTATTCTATTTAATGTTAAAAATTTTTAGTTTTTTTTCACTTATTTTAATTATTCACCTTTTTTAACAAATAATTTTAGAATAATTATTTTCAATGCTAAAATTTTTGACTTTAAAACTGATTTCGTAATATAAGATATCACTATCATCATGATTAAATTATAATTAAATATATGCGATAAAACGTTAAAAACTAAAATTAAAAATCCGTTTATTTTAGTATTTTATAATTAAAATGAATGATTTAAATGTTTAAATGAATATATTGTGTATTTAAAAAAAATATTCAATTATTTTAATTATTAACTTTTTTAAACCGTTTTTTGCTGCCCGAAGAGTTATAAAAAATTTGAATAATGAGTGTACATTTATAATTATGCATTTATAATTATAATCATTTAATAAATAAATGCTGAATTCTTAGGTTACGACAAAAACATCAATATTTAGTGTTAAAGAAATTGTTGAACGTGAATTGGAAATTCCCGTGAATCAACAGAGACTCGTGTTTAATGGGAGAACATTATCAGGTGTGTCATGAGATTCTATAGAATTTATTTATATTAATATTGTGATTTTTATAACTGAATTAACAGATAAAATGTCTCTTAATGATTACGATATCGTTGATGGTAATAAATTGCATTTATTTGTGAGCGAAAGTATCGCATGCGGTTCATCATCGCAGAGTCCAAATCAAAAGTCACAACAATTGTGGGATCATTTAAGGAAATTCCTGCGTAAAGATTATGCCCCAAATGATGTCGAAAAGATTATTGATGAGTTTCGGCGTAATATGAGTACACAAGTGAATGATCTCAGTTTAGATGATATCGAACGATTAGCGAAGTTTAAGTTAAATGTTACATAAGATTATCCGTTTTATATATTTTTAAAAATTTTCATTTAATAAATTATATATCTTAATATGCAATTTGTATGTAATTTGTATAATTTATATACAAATTGTTTGCGAAAATATGTAAAATTAACGATAAAATAGTTCTGTTGCTTTTTCACTCATATATATTTACTCCCATTTTAATTCACATCTATTATTATCATTCGTTTTTTAATAATAATAATTGAAATTCTACAAAAATGTGTACTTTTTTCTTGGATTTAAAAGTTCTTCAAAAGTGTTTTTAAATTCAAATTTATTATTTTAGTCTTCGGCATTCATCAGAATGTTTTTAAAGGTTTATATTAAAAGCAAATCGATTCGTAATCAGCAATTAATTATTAATTAATGCACATTTAAATACATATTAACAGCGATAAATCTTGATATGTGATAAGTAAAGCCCGGAAACTCATTAATGAATTGGTTCAGCCACTCTATTCAATTTCTAACTTATGAGTAAGGCTCGGTAAACTGAGGCACAGTTCCAGATGGTGACTGTTGCTATAGTAACACACGCCAATGGAAAATTTTGAGTTCAATAATAACGCGCATTCCATTGCATTCAATTATTGTATTTGAATGTGTAAACATCAAAAGAATAAATCGTCATAATTATTTGCAGCACCTCTTTCAAAGATAATTGAAAATTGTCTCATCTTTATACTTCTGCGCCTCAGTTTACCGACCCTTACTTATAAGTCATTTTCATAAGAAAATGATCTAAAAGAATTTAACAATAATTATTAGGGTGACCGTAGCAATATGTTTCCATTCTTTAGTGATAAGTTTTTACGTGTTATGATTACAATGCGCATATCATTAGATTTCGTTAATACATTTATCATAATTAAGTATTCCATAGTTTATCATTTATTTCAATTTCTTTCTAATAAATTGATGAATCCATTTGTGGAAATTAAAAAAAGTATATTAAAATTATAAAGATACAAATATATTTTAAAACATAATATAAAATCAATTTCATCCGCCACCACCGCTGTCGCAACATCCTCAAGAATCGCCTCCGCCGCCTCCACTATCGCATCCTCCAGATGTGCCGCCACCTCCACTATCGCATCCCCCAGAATTGCCACCGCCTCCACCACTGTAACACCCCTCTTCACCCAAATTACTATATGAAGAATCGTCTCTTACGGTATTAGAAAAATTTGATTCGTTATTCATATAATACACTGCATCGTCACCAAACATAACCCCCGAGTTATTCTTATGTTTTTGTTTTTTCTTTCGATTATCCTTTTTCTTACACGCTTTGCACATAAAGAACAATATTGTGGCAATAATTATAATCACCACGATAAAGATTATTATTGTAATGGTGTCCATTATATCTTCCAATACATTGATATCGTATAAAAATATAAAGTTTCACACAAAACAATTAAAACAATACATTTATTTGCATCGGTGTTTGTACCACAATCATAGCAAATATATAATTCTTAATTAAATGTGTATCATCGGAAAAATCTTTCAAATAAAAGAATTATGAATATATAATCAGACCATTAAATAATAGAGGTAAAAAGCTCATGTCAAACACAAGGTCATCGATGCCATTTACGGGAAGTGATGTAAAAGTTTAGTAATTTATGTAAATACATATTCAAGTTTTTCTCAATGATTTTGTCTCGAAACATAAAATCAG
>LBFL01016663.1:9574-28273 GCA_000988845.1 Hypochthonius rufulus
TTCTGCATTTATTTGATATGAGGAAATGAAAGCGTATATATAAAAATAAAACGGCACTGTTTTTACAATATTTTGGAAAGAGATGCCATATGATTGAATTCAATTTACATTCAATTTTCATATTATTATTATCAGTATTTTCATACATCTAAAAAATGTTCGAAAAAACACTGCAAAATTAATTTGATGATTACATTATTATGAAAAAAGGATCCGTCATTATTGATACATATCATAATGGACTAGAAATTTCATTCCCCTCTTACATATAGTATATGCATTCGAAAGTGTGGATTCAATATTAGGATATGCATTGTTTTACGTTACAATTATAATATACCGAAAAATGTATATTTATGTATATATTTAAAACTTTGACAATAATAATGCAAATGCTTTCATATAATGAATTCAATTCAATTCACTTTACATTAAGGAAAACGAAAGGTCATGAATAAAAAATTATACAATATTTACAATGCGGTCATACATTAGTAAAACAGTTACGTTTTGTATGGATTCCGTTATAATTATAATTTAATTAATTAATTAATAATTATAATTATAATAATAATTTAAAATGTATCGTCAAATTCCCGGCGAAATGCTCCATTACAATATAGTTGAATATAAAAATTATTACATTGATTCACTCATAAATTAATCGTAATGCTTAAACGGAACCACTGCTGTAATTTACATTGTAATATATGATTTACAATTCAAATAATAAATTAGACAAATTAAGGGGTTAAAAGAGATGACGTTTTTAACAATAACCTCTAAATGTAAATAACTGTTGTAAAACAAATATATATTATAACATAAATAATTCCCATAAATTCCATGGTTATGGTTGTATTATAATAATAAAGCACCATTAAATTGATAATAATCTTCTGAGCGGAGAATTGTTGTTAAAAGTCCCTGTTTTTGCATAAATAAGTTCCTATATCAATCTGTTCATTGAGAAGTATTATTAAAGAATAATTTACTTTAGAAAAATCTAATTAATCTATTTGTATGCGAAAAGACGTCATAATTGACCACTCTCTTTGCTTAGCGTATGGGTTTATCTACAATATTTACAATTTATATGATAATGTAATGATAAAATAAAATATAAATGGAAATTAATTAATTAATTAATTAATACGGACATCTATAATGTCAACTATGGTCAAATCGAGTCGTGACTGCTTTGACTGCTCGTGGATGACTGATCGCTGATGGACTGCGAATCTATCGCGCATCGTCGCGACTGCACGGGTATTCCCGATGATACGCCACTTTCTAGTTTTGCAGACATCCACGGATGCGATAGTATCTCTTCGAGTGACGGCCTATCGCAGGGACACGATGAGAGGCACTTCCTAATAAGGTCCTGACATTCTGGCGATAGTCTCCGACGGAAACGAACGTCCGCGTGTAGTATTTGATCGTCGCGCTCAAATGGAATATCTCCACAGACCATATCAAAGAGGAGAACGCCCAATGACCAGACTGTCGCCGAACGGCCGTGATACCGATTATGACGGATCCATTCGGGAGGAGAGTATACACGTGTGCCTAACAATTAAAACACAATTAATATAAAATTTATAAAATTATTGCATGATACGTGTTATGTGTTCACAATGGCTATGATGCGACCCCATTAATCCAATTAATGGTGACATTAATTTTTTATTATACAATAATTGGTTGATTAAATGCAAGCGATTAAATTCCTTAACAGTTACATGTTAATCATTCAGACTTAAGCATTCAGAGAGGGATATTCATATTCAGCAAAAATGTAATATTTTTTACAAAGCAATTCGAAGGACGAGAGACGACCTCAAAATATTTTAAGAAAAAATATCATTACTCTGCGCTTAATTGTAAATTAAGCAAATGTATAAAATACCATTCACTGCATTAAAATACACTTTTCATGTAGAAGTACATTATCATTGTGAACAGAAATATAAGGAAAAAGTGTACATATTTCGATTCATGCAATACATTTGGGCGTTTCGGTTATCATCTATAATTAAGATATAAGCAAAAATGCAGTTTAAATGTCCAATTACAAAGAGGAAGTCATTGCATTATATACAAATTCCTCATGTTCTTAGCCGTACAAAGATCGCAAATTGGAGAATAGGAAAATGTGAATATTTCAGGACAATTAATAGATTAAGACAATTATTGAGATGCAAATGCTGGAGTGTACGGCCATGCACTACATTGTTGTACGATTCAAGGTTCGCAACGACTCCATACATATATACGACTCCATATATATATATATATATGGGAGTACGTATGTAGGGAATGTGACCCAATTTTGTGTCTGTTTATGTTGAGAGTTTACATACACCATTATTTAATAGTAAATGGCGTTTAATTGTCAAAGGCACTGCACCATTAAGAATTATTAAATTTTTTATCACGATGCGGTAGTAAACAACAATGTAAACCCCATACAAAATATGAGGCTAAAATACCAATGGAGAGAGCAAAGGAATGAACACTCCGACATGATTCGTGTTATCGCCTCCGAGCGGAGTGCTAAATTAAGCGCCTTTAAACTGAAGGGTCCCAATTGAAGGGTCTTTAACGAGTTTTGATTACTTTTGAAAAGACCCTTTTCTTTAGACTTAATATGGCATTTTAAGAATGGAATCTCAAGTGTTGAATCAATAAACGTGTGAGAACATCGTCATCACCGCCGTACTTAAATATACCATTATTATACCATTCGCAACTCAATAACATTGCGCAACAATTGTGGAAATATTTGGAGATTTTCCGTAGAAATGGGGAAATTTTTGCAAATTAAATAGAGGGGGACTGTGGAGTCCTCCGCCCAAAATCAGCCAAAACCAGTTCAAGAACTCACAAATGGATATTTCGAATTCCAAATGCGGCCTAAACTAATACCATACACAACTGGAGGGGAATGGGCCTAAGGGTGGCGGTTCACTTGAAAAGTTTTGCCATGTTTGGAATGTGGTTATGCGCTTTCCTATGTTAGGTTAGGTTGTGTTGTTGCACACATACAGACAGGTTAAAGTTAAAATGGTGTAAGCGATACCATTGCGCGGGAACGCAACCATCACAGCTTTCGGGAGTATGTAGACTTAAGTGGGTTGAATGGCCAAAGAAACCTGTCACTTGTTGCATCGCCGCGGGAGGGACGCTGACCTCAGGGCTCAAATTGATAGCCCAAAGCGAAAATTCCAATAAAATCATTGGAAATCATTGCAGGTACAGGTGCAGCCCAAACCCAGAAAAAGAAATCTCATGTGATGCATGCCTATTTCCAGTGATGCGTGTACTGCCGATGCACAAATGCGCATTACCGAAATTGTATGAGACTCATGTACGAATACAGGAGACCTCTTTTTGCACTCTTTTAGGGCCGTTGTCACATTAGACACGATTAGTGAAGCGTACCGAATCACATGTGCAATTTATTGCTCTTAATTACCACGGCTCAGGCACCGACTATTACCAGATTAGGAATACATTTTTTACATTTTTATATGCATTTCGGCCCGAATAAGACAGTGACGATATATCGATAGGCATTGTTTCGCGTTATCAGTTACATATAATGCAATGTGTTGGTCTATGGTGTGAATTGCACCATGAAAAGGAATGTGCGACTCTCTACCTCTACATATGACTCTCTACACATGCTTCTACATGAATACGTCGCCCGATCTAAATCCTTCAGACCATTTTTTCAATACAACAATAAGAACAGAGAGAAAATGTTATGCGTGCTCAATCTTTGGCCGTATTTAACTTTCAATATAAACAGACACACGGACATATACCAAATGAAAGGGTTGTGTTTTTATCTGAAATTATGCCAAAACCTTTTATTTGCCACGAGTGTGTCGCGTTATAATCTCAGACATTTAAAAAACCAAAACTAAAGCTAACCATAGCCAACAGAGAAAATCAAAGGATGCGTGTGATGACATTTGATCATTTCGGGTTATGTGCTGATAACGTTCCGCACGTGACGCGATTCGTATATTTAAAATATGCATATCACCGGCGCCAAAAGAAATCTTTTATTTCAAATATAAATACACATCCATTCCTAACTAAACGATTCTATATGAGGTAAGAGTTGAGATGTTCGGATGTTCCTCTGTCGAAATCAGTGAAAAGAAATCTTTTCCAATCATAACCATAACCTTCTCTCAGACTCTAATTTTACCGCAGAATCAATATTAATTTACTTCGCACCTTTGATTTTCCATTATATTAATGCGCAATTTACGCACATTTCCGTGTTTCATGTTTAACCATACGGTCAAAACATGCGCAAAATGCGGGGGTTTATCATTTCTATGAATGGGATACGAATGTTCAAGGATCTGATATATGAAAAGGAACGACACAATTCTCCGAAAGGAAAGGAAAGGAAAAGACTCCTCAGGAAAGCGATACTCATGATACTCATGTCTAACCACAGCATTAATCTATCGCATCCGTTTGTAACATTAGCCTCCACCACTGCAACATTTACACAGTTATATGATCTCTTAGTGTGGCTCCAACAATCATATAATAATCAGACGCTCTGATAATGCATATTAAATTAAATGCCAATTTATACATTAAAGAGACAATACGATGGTAATTGTCAGACACTTTCTTTATAATATCACACCACACACAGCAGAATGTGAGATAAGACATGAAAGGAGGACATTAATTATTAGCAAATATTAACTATTGTAATGAATAATGCGTCCGTTTCGAGGATTTATCAATCTTTTGACGTCAACAAAAATATAAATATTTTCCAAACACACATGCACCTGTAGCAAGAAATGTATACTTTTAATTGTATTAAACCATTTTTCCTTAACCTGAAATTGCCAAATTAGTGGGACATAAATAGCAGTTCGGGATGCGGGGAAAGGGGAGACTATTATTTTTAGACGCGTCGAAACACATTATTGAGCATTTTCCTTTTTCTAACATTTCTAATGTAATAAATGCACATTACGACGACAAAAAAAGTTTGTATTATGTACGTTATATACGTTATTGCGAAATCACTTGAAATGTATTTCTTTGAAACATTTCGTTTCTTTAATGAAATCTTTTCCTTTATTCAATTAAACTGCGCATTTCGGGACATTCGGGCGAAGGAAACTGACATGTAATGTATAATGTAATGTATAAAAACAGTGTGAGTCATTAATTTGGGATCGGAGTGTATTAAGTATGTACACATAAACGGGATGACTAATTAATGGGCCTTAACTGTACTTTGGCAGGTGATGCGACATGTACGTTAATACATTGGCGTACACGGAATTGAGGCGCCAATAGTAATATGCACTTTGGTATTGTAATCATATGATATAAAATAATGTAATGACGTAAGACGAGTGTTACATCAGTGACAACACATATCATTTGTAAACAAAACAATTCCGCCCCTTTTTGTTAAGCACTTCGTGGGTCTGTCACATTCTTTATTACACGTTATATCAATTGCATTTAATCTACAATACCCAATGAGTGTAAAGGTCGTAATAATCAAGTTCATGCCATAAAAACTGTACCACTATCAGAAGACCGTATATGTATATAGTGATAGGAGAGGGGCATGAGTAACAAAACCCGAAATCACTATAAGAATTTAGGTGCAAAACACTCACACTCTTGTTTAAGCCGCCCCCACACTGTTGCTCTGTGTCATAAATGCTAAACGCCTACAAATTTCCAGCGAAAAATACCATCACTATCATAATCGTGGCACTAAATTACCGGTACGAGTGAAGTACCACTGGTACTGTACCAGTGAAAAACAATAATGCATGCCACACATTCAGTGCTTTACTATTACTATATTTTCAATTATTATTAACATCTGCGGAAAGTGTGAAACTGATTGACATTTAATTATTTTCATATAATTTATTGTATTATCGAATGTGAAATTATATCGTTTTCAATGATTTCATAAAACAATCCGCTAAATATAATAAATATGCTCATTTTGCAAATCACTGTTATAAATGCATTCCTAACGAATCCGAGTAAATGACTCCACTAATTGTAAAGAGGAAATAAACAACGTAAATATTGCGTCATTTTTTCCTTATACAATAGTAATTTAATGGCAATTTTCCACTTAAACATAATTGTTTTTTATTTTAAAATATAAATGATTGAGAAAAATCCTGTGACTGCAATAAAAGCATTAATTAATCAATAGTAACAAATGCTGATACGACGGAAACGCTGTATATACATGTGTATATGTATACACTTATATATGTAGAGATATATATAAATATGTATATGTGTATGTGTGTGGAACCACCTGCAAATGTTACTATCGTAACGTCGCACTTTATAAATTGTGTATTTAGCCGCTTCCACTTAACCTGTGCTCTAAATCAAGTCCAATCACGTTGATACATGTCATATAACAAACATAAGGGAAAAATTGTTAATATATTAATAAAAAATAAATAAATGTGTGGGATAAGCGATCGAATGTTTTATTCCGGAACTACGATGTGATGGTACATCGTAATTGTTTAAATCAATTGTCTATCGCAGCACAAAAGGATTCTCTCATTAACATGTGGCATTTCATTGCAATCCGATTCACCACACAATACATTTTAGAAAAATTCATTATATTGCGCAGATGCACATTTTGGCGGTAATAAAAACCTGTGCTAACCTCAGACAGAGTATCGAAAAATGCTAAAACCAAATTCCGGAAAAGTCTGTCTGAAGCAACGCTAATGAACGAATGAGCGAAGAGCAATGACTGTTTATAGATGAATGAATTTCGGGAATGCGAATGTGGAAAGTCGATGCAAAGTCAATCGACGTTCAGTGCAAAGTCAATCGACGTTCAATGCATATAAACAGAGCGCGACTGTATAAACAAAGACATAAGAGGGACGATGTAATTAGGGACGTGGAAATTTACTTAAATTGAAAGTGCCTTAAAAGTTCTGTATCCCCAATCAATTAATCACCGATATACATACATATGCATGTACATATGTGCATACATATCCATGTGAGAAGCGATAAGAGCGGGAATTTCACAGGCGATACGACGGCTAAAGACTTGAGATGAGAAACTTTAGAAGTGCTTTGAATACAAAAACACACTAAAGACATCATCTTCCGGCCTCCGCCTGAATATGTACTGAATACGTACAGAATATATACAAAACGCGATGCGAAACATCATTTCGGGCATTATCATGACCCGTTTTGAGTCATAAGCATAACATGAGCGTACATTTGTAGAGCATAACATTAAGGAATTGGGTTCTGATAAAACCAAAACGCGTTTTATATAACAGCAGAAAGTATTTTTATAAATATACCCGCTTTATGAATGCAGCCATTGATGAACTTAATTAATTAATAGCGAAAACATGACACTCACCGTCAAAGTCAGTATAGGCACTGTCCTTTAAGTATGCACCTGAACCAAAATCAACGATCTTCAACGTTAACGTGCGGAGATCGACCAAAATGTTCTCATCTTTAATGTCCCGATGAATGACCCCCGCTTTGTGACACGCAATTACTGTCTCAACGATTTGCCGAAAGAACAAACGTGACAATTTTTCTTCGAGAACCGCTTTCTCAGTGATAAAATCAAAGAGGTCTTTAACCGGTTCCGGTCGTTCCATAACAATTATGAACGAATCGCATCGTTCATACCAATCAATTAGTCGTATAACGCCATGGACGTGATCGACTTTCCGCAGGAGGCTTATCTCAAGAGGAATGCGATGACCGTTACACTGTGGAACAATGCCGATATATTAGTTTTTATAATAGATTTATTGGCGTGTAAATCAATTACCTGATCCCATCCCGTGACTTTCTCCTTCGCAATATGTTTAATGGCGACCTATAAATGTATCATTAAATATTTATTAGATTATCAATCATATTTATTAGTAATATATTACTACAAAATGTATCCTGTAAATTGCATATCTCTGTCCTCACATATTTCGCAATTGTTTTAACGCTAATTTTAAGGTAATTTATAATTTCTATTTCAAAGGTAAACAATGGTGTCATGTGATTGTGGTGATTAATAAAAGTATTGCCGATGCTAAAATTGCCGTAAATGTATTCCCAAATTGGAATGACCCCATTCTTTGGCGTTTATATGCCATACCAAAGAGAGTCGCATGACATGCGTCGATTCATTCAGATCTTCTTTTTGGCTTTACACTTATTCAATGTAAACCTTTACGTTCCTCCATATGAAACTCCATGTAAAACTCCGTATGAAACTCCATATAAAACTCTGAATGACCCAATTTTGATCGGGTTCTTGTGTTGTGCATTCCGTGTATTGTAAAGGGGTGAATGCGTTTATATTTTCCGTCATTAGAATAATATTACCGTTACTCGATAATAATAAGAGAATCAATTAATAGAGTACGAAACGGGGAAAGAGAAATGATGAATGTCGTTGTTTCAGAGATTACCATTAATTCAGATGATAATATAATGAAAATGGTCGATTCTGAATCAACTTTTACACTCTCCTCTCACTCCTCTCATACCAATTATATTTATAGAAACGCGAAACAATTTTGAGGACAGAACTCTATTACTATGCTATATATAAATGTATATAAATGACATGAATGGTTAATCGGGAAATACCCAAAAATATGTGAGGAAAGAGAAGACACGCAATTGAATGGACGAAAATAACATTCGCGTAAATATTGTGAAATTTATTTACATTTACGTAATGAATTCTGAGAAATTCAATAATAAATGCATAAACATGTATATAAACATTTATTTATATAAATGTATAATATAAAACCATAAACGATAATAGAATTTCAATACTCACACAGAGGTTGTCCTTAATACGAGTTCCGGCGTAAACTGTGCCAAAACCCCCCTTTCCCAATACGGGACCGACACGATAAGCCTTTTCGAACGGCTCTCGTTCATGAGCTTTAAGAGACATTTTCAATTAATATATATTAATATATATTATATTATATTTATATAGGAATTTGTAAATAACACCAATTATTGTGCGATAAAAAAGATCAATCACTTTCCCTCATTTTACACGAGACTTTCATACAGACAAACATACAGACAAAACATGTTGCGACACTACATTCAAATTGATAACTCTTTCAGTCTGATACGGGTTTTCATTACTATTATAGGGAGTAATGAATTCGTTTATACAATGCCATTATAAATAAGGAATACATGAGAATCATTAAGTGATTCATATTCATGTGATACACTTACATGTGATACATATTTTCTCAAAATATTTACATGTAAATGTATCACATGCACGGGATACACACACATATGTACAGATAGGGGTGTATATCAAATTGGCAAATCTTTTCACTGTACTTTAAAACACTTAACCCCATTCAAAAATACTTAAACACTTCGCAATGCTTTTGTACCCGATTATTATTCTCTTTTCCTTTTCCATTATATTTAATTTACAAATCAAATCCCAAATCCCGAAACAATACATATAATACATATAACAATACATATGAATGGCAAAATGACTTACAAATAAACGTGACACAATCACTGCCTCTGCTATCGAATATATGGGACTCGACCGAAGTTAAATGCATTGATAATTGCGATTAATAAATAATAACAAATAATACAACAATTATCAGAGTATCACTTCAGTATTTACTTCTTTCAGAGTCAAAGTGTAAGTATAAATGAGTAAATAAGTGTAATCTCAATCGTTGTGCATGTGATTCGTAAATAATAAACATGTGAATGAATTTCGCATTAAAAAGTATTGCAAAACTTCATGAGAACGCACGTCAAAGAGAAAAGTACGGATGATGATTATAAAGGGATTTGACCATTACTTTCCTTATATAAAACTTTCCGCATTAATTGACGTCATCGTACGTACACATTCATAATATATTTATATAAAGTTAAGTTAAAGTTAAGCTTATGCCTCGAAAGGTGCACACATCATGCATGAATGGTTCGACCACAGATTCGAGCATTATTCGAGTTTATCATATGACGACCGAACAATTGTCAGTCGAATCGTTTTGATTGGATCTGTGCACACATTTTTTGTTGCTCAACATTAATAGGATGCGAACAGAGCACACAAAAGAGTAATCAACAAACAGAATGTCAGAAACATTTGTTTGTACCGATTAGCGTCAGAATAAATGGCATTACACTGTACACTCTGCTATGACGTACTGTTATTCAATCGCTATTAACGCGAACATTTAATTTAATCATTATCATTGTGTAAAACGGAAAAAACACTCTAAAAATACTATTGTAATACTATTGTCACTGAAATTGTGAATCAAAAGAATCAAATGTGTGTGTGAATGTAATGCCATTGTACGGCGAATGTAAATTACTATGTAAATGTATGCGTGCGATGAGCGTACAAAAACCTTTTAAATCGGCGGGAATCGTAACATTAAATGCTAATAAATTTATTTAAAAATAACATAATACATAACTACACATAACTGCGCAGACAAATATTTCAGTATTCTAATGAATGTGAAGAATTCCGATGCGAACATTGGCACTGCCGTCTCAAGACACGGCACGTCTATTACTAGTTTTGGGGTTCGCATTGCGATGTTACGATGGACGTCATGAATCGCATACTGACGACGTCAGTACCATACAAGTATAATACAGTATAATACAGTATAATACAGTGTAATACAGTGTAATACAGTACAGTACAGTATAGCATAGCATTGGTTATGAAATGGTTATGAACATTCACTTAACAATCCTTTCGATACGAAAATTCCAACATTTGGAGTGAGAAAAGTTAACAAATATTACATATAACCATTTCAGGTGCACAGCGGCGGGTCACACCCTCCATCGTACACTATAGTGGAGTACAGTGGAGTACAGCGAGTGTGGGAATACGCCGTTTCAAGGATATTCGATAGGAGCAGTGAACACTTACTATAGACATCTAAAGACATGGGTACATACACCCCACCATAGCACACCATAGCATTGAGTCACTTTTGGCGGTAATTCTCTCCCACATCCATACACATATATCCACACACATCATACTCACATACTACACATACATTCATGCATCGCTTTGTGTGATTCACATGCATTGGTCTTTACCTCTCTCGGAGAGTCTTTCCTTTTCGAGATACGAGTTTCCTGTGAGCATATTTAAGTTGGAAATTTTTCGCGCTAACATTGTACCACAACAATTGCTACAACAATACGTGTTATACGTGTTAATGGCACCAATTCAATGATAGCACACACATTCTATTGTACGGTATACGATTATATGATTATCCAATATATAAATACTTTATAATAACACTTTAATCCGTATAAAACAATTGATTGTTTCAAATCGATTCACAAATATATTAAAATGAATACACTTAAATATATATATTTATGTGTATATTTCTATACGTTCAAAATGGAGAGCGCCAAAATGAGTTCACATCACACACTCAACTGACAGTACACAGTGAAACGCCGGCGATAGAATGAACTCACTAATGCTTCGCTGAGTCGAGTCGAGTAATTGTGTGGAACTTTAGAGGAGGGCTTTTGGCGGGCGGTGTTTAGAGTATACGCGGGAGTTTCACCAATTGTCTGAAATATGCAAATACAACAAATAACGTCACATCCGCAATATAAATTCCTTTCTTTGCGATTATTTTTTTATTATTAATTTGCTTTTAACCGTTCAATCCAATGTTTTTATTATCAATTTTCATATATTATTTTAAGTTTATCATCGGTTTGTATGAAAATTTATATGTTTTTTCAATAAATTATTAAATTATAATATACCATTTTTTAGTTGTGTAAACATTATTACTGAACTATAAAATATTTCTATGGTTTTTAGTGGTTTATCTCGTGTCGCGCTTTAACATGAGATATCTTTATCATTGCATTTGTTAGCGTTTATATCCCTGAGCAGTGTACAGTTACAATGTAACTATATAATTATTATATCTCATCTTTATACTTACGGCGTTCATATTTTAATAGCAGTGCAATCAGTGTGTTTGTTCAATAAACAGACATTATTTGTGTTGATAATTAATATTCTTTAATAATTTAAAGCATTTGAAAAAATTCTTACATAAATAATGTCCTTTTCCCAATATTTAATTCCCCAAATCCCAAGAATTTGATATAAATTTCAGACGTAATCGCATTAAACTTTTTTATTGTGAAAAAACATGTTTTGAATTATTATAAAAATTACATTTAATGTAAAAATACGAATAAAATATTTAAAATTTAAATCTTTATTTTTTGAATACGCAAATCGTACGGAAATTTGAATAAATCATTTGATTCGAAAAGCATTAATCTCAACGCATATTTGCATCTGATCATACAAATTCCATGGAAATTCCATTCTCAGAGTTCCCTGAAACGACTTAATTGGGCTTTGAGCTTATCTCAAACTCCATTTAAATAGAAAAGCTTTGAAATTTGCATATTCATTTTTCTCAATAAACATAAGAGTGTCTCGATTTATGAGTGTCGAGACATATGAAAATTTATTTTTATTTATTCATTATAAACCCTTTAATTTGAAATGAATTAATTTAACAAAATATTTATGTTTTCTCGAAATGTTTATGATTCTATAGGTGATCCTTAAATGTCGTGTGTCGAGTACGGTAACCATAATCAGCATATACTTACTTAGGTTTAGCCAAAAAAGCATCGCTCTGTTCTCATTTACTTTTTTCTGAATATTCAGACCTTAATATATATATATAGAGCCCTGAGTTATTTGCCAATTAGCACAGTACAGTGTAACCTCTATAATTTGACACTCCATAATTTTATCACCTCTCTAAATTGACCTAATGTGTCATTCCAATATTAAGGATTAATGTTAATTGATGAATACTGAAATACTCGAATACTGAAAAATTCTCTAATTTCACAATTGTATATTTTCACCAAAATGTTTGAGCCCATTGAGATGAAATTATAGAGGTTACACGGTACTCTAATGCACAGTACTCTCATATACAGTGCGTTCAGTTTTAGTGATTTCATACGGTTAAGTTTCATACCATCAAATTCCAGACAAACATCTTTACAAACATCTTTCTCATGTAAGAGATGTCATATTTCGCAATACACGCTTTAGCATTACATATTTACCTCATTCAGTGCTGATGCACCATTCCCCCACCGAAAGGTCATCACAACATGCGTATGTACTCATATAACAACATAAACGTTTATGAATTACTTTCTAAAATGAGAATTTTGCCTCTCCTAAAATGTACATATTTGTTGGTAGTAATATCGGAGGTATGTGTGTAGGTTATGGTAATGTGTGTTATTACGAGATTATCATCTGATAGAGACAATGATCAGTATGGTACATATACAGTAGCGTAATGGTAGTTTAATGGTAGTTTAGTGCTAGTCCAATGCTAGTTTAGTGCTAGTCCATGCTAGTCCATGCTAGTCTATGCTAGTCTAATGCTGTTCTATGCTAGTCTGATCCCGTAGTACTGATACTATGTATGACCACCTCAGTTCTCTTGACTGAGTCCGCAGACTTGAGATGACCTCACAATGCGCAACGCGTAATGTTTATATAAGTGAAAATGACTTTGAAAGACATGAAACACTTGTTGATTGTACCATAAATGAACTTATGAAATAGTCTCGTCACTGTCCTCGTCACTGTCGCGCAATTCCTTATCTATTCAATTGCTACTCAATCAGTAAATGCATACTAAAAGTTTATGCGAATATATCCCTATGCACTGCTCAATTTCACATGACAGTGTCACCATTCAATAGAACATCCGTTTGTCGCTGCAAATGTATACATCATGTTTAATTCTCATCATTTTTACCATACTCATCATTCTAATATCCTCATCATAATTCCTTATAATTATTGTCATGTTACGAAGAGGATACTACAGTTAAAGTTAAAGGCAGTGACTCATGGAAAAATCGGAGAAAAAAGAACATTGCAATGTCATTGTTTTACAGATTCAATCGCCTCTCAAAGAGATTATCGCGAAAATATTTTTGTTTTTCTCCGATTTATGAGAAAAGTCATTTCCTTAAAAATATTTTTTATTTTTAGTTTTAAAACTTTAATTCTGCGGAAATTTCAATTTTTATCATAAACAAACAGTACCGATATGTTTATTAAAAGCAATAATGATGTATCAGTACACTGTTATCTCTTATTGTGTCATAATACATTTATATATCTTAAATATATCTTAAAATATACAATTTTGACCGTCCAAATTAGACCATGAATTGGACCATCTGCTAAATGTTGATGTAAAAATCATTTGTCAGCTGATGACAGAGAACACGAATATATATATACATATATATATAAGAATATATATCTTTGGGTATAGCTTTGACCGAGAATATCATTTTAGTAAACATCTATTAACTTCTATTAGAGATTCATTTGGGATGGGAGTGGACACTTCACCACTCTAATGTTGAGGATGTACATAATTATATCGGTTTAATGATGAACTTTATTGTCATGCAATTCATGCGATCGTCAACTTTTTCATAATGTTTCATGAAATCTTAGGTCTCCATTGAACATTGGTATAAACGTTGCTATACGTTTCATTATGGTCCCATCAAATGAGGTTAATTTTGTTTCGTGAAGGATAAAACTTCAATTAATTGAGTTCAGCATGAATATACTGCGCACGAACGGTTTGTGTGACTTTAAAAGAGAAATTACGATCTGAGTGTATACGTGATTTGTCTGCAATTATTTCATATGTGATTTGAATTGATGTGATATCAGCGAATTCAGTTCTTTGATTCATTACTGATCTAAACAAAGTACATACATACATATATATACACATACATATACACTCGAATTTCTATGAGAATTTCCATTTATCAATGTTTATATCACTCTCAGTGATCGCTCATACAGTATCCTCATACTATACTCATACTATACTCATACTATGCTCATACTGCATGCATCGTCCGTACTTTTTATTTAATTAGTTAATTGATTCATTACTATGGTGAAGTATCATGAAGTATCATGCAATACATGCGATACACGAGTGCAGAATGTACAGAGATAAACCAAATTGTGTTTCTCATTCTCGATTTATACATTTTATAAGATGAGACGGGTTTTGCCGAATCATTTGATTTATACAGTGAAATATTGGGTAATAACAGTGGAGCATAACAGGCAATGCACTCTACACCGTTGCACTCTAGGATAGCTCTCTGGGATAGCACTCTACATTGCACTCTAGCATAGCACTCTAGCATTGCACCCTAGCATTGCACTCTAGCATTGCACTCTAGCATTGCACTCCATCATTGACGGGCCATCAAACTGTTGGTGTTGTGCTTTTAATGTTTATGTCTGCCATCATAACATATTTGTTTGTAAGCAACAAACGGGTTAAATGCGGCTAAAATGGGCCATTGGGATGTGCCAATTATATATTGCGAAAACTCACTCAAAACATACGCCATTTAAATATCTCAAATTTCTGATTTCTTTTTATACACTTTTTTGGTTACTTTAAACTATTTCCTCATTTCACTTTTTTACAGCGGCGTAAACAATTATTACGCAAAAATTTATTTAAGGAATAACTGAATTGGGCATACATACAGAGAAACATACTTAAAAATGAGAATTACTGTAAGTAAAGTATGGAATTTAGTTCCTGTCCCCAATTCTTTGCGTAAAAAAGAAATTCTACCATTGGCTATGAATAAGATGCTTATATACTTATATACAAATAAATTGCGCAATTAATATATACCCGTACTAAATATGTGTGAAGTCTAATTGATGGTGATGGTGTATGTGCATCGTTCAGAGCTGACAATGAACGATGACAGAGTTAATTAAATGTACAAATGAGACATTCTATGTCATCGGTATAAGACTGACTCAAGGTTCATGAACCCTTAAATCTGATGAGTTCTTTTCTCTTCCCATAGATTCCCATGTATTGCAACAGGTACTTCAGTAGACCCCACTTTTAGGTTATGAGTTATAGCTATAAATGGCTTCAACATATTCGTTTATCGTTGCCCCCTGTGCCCCCTCCCGCTAAGATATTTCAAGGATGATGATAGAATGGCTAAGAATTTACAGAGAATCATCTACGAAATGACTTATTAATTTGAGGACCTCAAAAGAGGAAACGATTTTCCGGCAGTAAATTTATTGTTTTGCTCTACACAATTACTTAAATTGAATTTTTTATTAATAAACAACTTTTTTGTTTCAACCGGTGACATTTGAAACCGCATCAGATGAGTTTAACCGGGAAAAGGCAGTTTAAGATGATGCAAGTTCAAAGCCGATCGATATTCTCGACTGACGTTACCATAGAAGGATCGTATTGAATCAATAAAACTCTGCTCAGACTCATATGTATTGTGTATATGACTTTTACGTAAGTACAGATACACCACAACCTACACAGACCTTCGTCATGACCCACTGGCATTTGCTAAAGATTCACCTCACCATTGTTGTTTATAGTTTTAGCTTAGCTTTTCCGAGAGAATTACGCAATAATACGCAACTTTTTGAAATATAAATATTGATCGGGATTCAGGGAAAAGTGAAGAAACAAACACTTCGTATGAAATTTAAATTTTCAATGGAATTATTACCGGAAAATACAATGGGATTTAACATGTTTTTCTAATTACAAGTGTAATGAAATTTGATTAAAACCATTCGCAGAAACAGACAGACGCTAAATAATGTGATTATGAGACAGGCTTATGGAGTACGGTAATTTCGCCAACACATGTATAGAGTAGCCCTAAATGAAGTATCCCCATATTAATTTTTGATTAACATCAAATGTTAATATGGGGATACTTCATTTAGAACATCCCTGTACACGTGTGCGTCGTTTAAAAAGGACGGATCATGAATTAGTGATATTTACTTTTTATGATTTCCTACACGTGGGAGTTGAAAATATTCAGTTTACTTAAACTTTAAATTGACTCTGCCTTTGTATGTACTGCTAAAGTAATCTACGATATCAGTAGGAAGTTCAATTACATCATTATTGCCATACATTTCCATATATAAGATTCACAGAAAAGGTGAATCGAAATAATTACGGTAACGAAAGAAATGCGTAGTAATGTGTGGAGAGTGCATTGAGAGTGCATTGAAAGGCCATAGAAATGTCACAGAAATGCAGATGTACAGAAACGTGAAAAGGAAAATCTATTTTATGATTTCAGTCGGAATTCAAAACACAGTACAATATAATAAATATTTGACGCGCGTGCATTGATGCGTGCATCCACATGCAGCACAGACCAACACAACGTAACCCAATAGAACCCGCGAGAACCCAACACCAGCATATTCCAACACAACCCAACACCAGGTGTCCGACGTCGGGACCTTCGCAGTGCCTGATAAGCTGTCTTTGTCTGAGGTTTTAGACCTGAATGGGGGTCCCTAAAGGTAGGGGAATGTAAAAATATTGAGTCGACCTGATGCCACCTGTCTATTTGGCGTGCGTCAAGCATCTGCTCCATACAAATTCACTGATTTTAGGTACACGTGCTGTACACGCGAAAAGGAGCGCAGACATACATAGACTACGTACACGGTACGGTTAAGTATTGCGGGAGAATCTTTAAATGGTCCCAATCGTACCATCACAAACACAGACAGCAGACGTTCGCCACTATAATGTAAACCTATCATAATTAAAGTCTATTGGGGCAGGTGTTTGCCACAGGATCACTGTCGGTCATTGATAGTACATGTTATTTTGCAAAGTCCTGTATTTTCATTTTAAACAAATTATTAATGTTACAAAAATGCAGGTTATAGGTTATTAACACTGAAATACCGTACAGTAACACAATTACTGATACCATTAGCGACGCGCGACACTGAAAAATACCATCGAAAGCTATTATAATGTCTCTGATAATGGTTTTATTCCGAAATAAATATTTAACATATTTACAGAGAATGGGAAAATAATAGTTTGATTTGTTGGGGTACGTCTTAAGTTTTCCACTACATCCTTGTGTCTTGTGTCATGGTAAAGTAAACGTGAACATTGGACTTTGCTTTGTGTGTGCATTTCTCTTATTTCCAATCACAAAAACTATTTGTGATTTTCCCAAAGGTAATTGAATTTGAATAGGAAAATGCTTTAGAAATGTGTGAACGCACATTTCATTGGTCGAAGTACGGGGATGATGATGATGTTGATGTTGATGTTGATGTTGAATCGGGAATTTTCTTTTTATTGGGGAATTCTGACGATTGTTTCAAACATGTCCCATGCATAAGAGCCTTGAATTTCAAAGTCTTGTCCTTTAGAAGTTTAATTTCGTTCACATCCGATCCGACACTTTCGGTCACTCCACCTATGGTCGGAATTTCACAATCAACTCTTTTACGTTTTACTGGTGATTTTAACTGTGGAAATACGCATTCTTTAGGGTCAAACGAATCGGAATGCCCCTTAAGGTGATCACGCAATTTCCTAAGTCCTAACGTGACAAAAATGTCATACCCGTTAAGAGATTAACGAAATTAAAATAGAAATTCCTATCGTTTGTACATTCTAAGACATT
>LBFL01016671.1:0-25148 GCA_000988845.1 Hypochthonius rufulus
TATGTGAATTGTGCTGACTGTGGCTGTGATGATCCTTTGATTTGTCTAAATTCAGGGGTTTATTATCCACTCCAATGTTGGAACATGTCTGTGCCAACAACGCCAATGGACTCTTTTTTGCATCCAACTTTATGATCAAAAAGAAAAGAATAATTGCATTTTAGTGAAGAAATTATTATATTATTATATATTATTATACATATATAATTATCTAATTATGTATTTGTTGCTACCATATTAATAGTATATTAAGAACTTAATTAGAATTGAGCGGCATAAACTCAATTATAATTATTTGTGAAAATCGGGAAATTTCTGCTTTAAGTATCCAAAAACATTAATCATCACTTACTGTTGTAGGTAATGGTGATAAATATTCAGGCCTAAGATACTGATTGGCACCGGAGGTTAACATTGTTTACGCGTCGATTAAGAGGTTTAACAATGAAATATCACTTCAATTATCGGTGTTTATCGAAATCAATTGAATTCTTAACACATATTGATATTGCTATGAATTGAGAGCACAGACAGTGACACACTCTTTGACTCACTTTCGTCAATGCACAACAAACACAACTTCTGTAACGTATGAATTGTATTGAGAGATGTTAACGCTGCAAAACGGTACCACAGAATGAGAACCTCAACAGCCGCAGCAATACCCTCACACACCATCGAGAGAATCACGATCTGCGTGCGCACCATAGTGGGGCATGCAATTGTTGCCCGGTTTATGATTGGATGGGATTTACCATTAACTTACGTAAAAGTCTAAATAACGTGTAAATATACACATTTTGGGTAAATTGGAATTAATTTTATTTATATACACATGGAGTTGTGCTGCTCATATCCGAACCTTTGTGATAAGAGAGGTTCGAATGTATAATCGAAAACGCAGGACCACCGTGAAATGAATTAAAAATGTCCGAATTAAATTGAAAAATGAGAAATGCTAAAAATTCAAAACTCGAGACTCTCGAAAATTCCGACTCTTATCACCATCTGATTAATATAAATATATATAAATATATTTTTCTTAATGATTTCCCACTTTTATAAACGGCCCCTTTCATTATGCAACACACGGAGTCATCCTTCGAGTGTCAATCGGCGAATTGTTTTTATTTAAATAATTACAGTCAATTTAAAATCAGTATTAACGGGCAATTCGATAATGTTTTATTTACCGTCTGTTCCAATAGTGTCGAATTATCTGAATTCATACATAAATTCATAACCATTAGATTTGCATATTGTTAAATGTACATAAATATAAGTCACTGATAGAATTGGCGATTAAAAATTCTCTCTCTGCGTTAATCTGGAATTGGTCTTTGATTCCCTTCGGCTCCCCCCGCGGGACTGTCATGTCAAACTTCACGTCTCGCAAATAATTATGACAGATGATAATGGGGGTTTCGCCTTTTTCCAGGCTAATAATTATATATGCTCTGCTACATGTTTGACATGAGATAAGATAGATTCATTATTAAGTCAACAATTTCCACCATGGCTCGGCTATGGCAAAATAGCGATGTGCGATTCTTTCGGTGCCCCTTCCTATGGGCACACATACCCTAAATATATATTTTAGTACAATGTTTTCCCGAACTGTTCTCTATACCTTTCCCCGTGTATTAAGAGTCGCCAAACTATGGCAACACCTGTAATCATGAAAGCCGTTAATGGTCGGGAAATTTCTCAAATGGTGCGACATGTTTTGTCACCCCTATAATTAGAGTGCCAAAACAGCGGTGATGATGATGATAATGATGATGATGATGATTGTTAAGGTTAGGAATAGAGAGACATCACAGAGTAGAGAATGACTATTGTTAATAGTTACATGTATATGTGTATCTCAATGGATATGTTGTATTTCACATGAAACAATGGAACATATGTTCGGGTATGTGTTTTGAAGAATTAGATTTACATTAATAATAATAACATCGTAATTATCTATTATAATTTTAAAGGTGCATTAAAGCATTAAAGTAAATACAATTAAAATTCGAAGAAAAATGTGGGGTATTATATTAGTTATTATATTAGTTTATGTCTGTTATATATGTTTATAACTAAATTATTTTATTTGTTTATAATACCCCTATAAAAGTATTTTTATTTTTTCTTATTATTAATTTTAGATTTGTCGGTGAATGATACGTGATACTTTTACTAAATGCTATGGTGCGTCACATCAGTTATTAAATACTTAATTTATATGATAATTTATTAAAAAACATAAGTTATGGTGTTATTTTTGCAAAATAAATTTTTGATAAACGCGTGAAAAATACGAATTTTTCAGTGCTGATCCGTGACCACTTTTGACATAACTCTTTAAAAAATTAAAGTTTTGTTACTCAATCTTAATAATGGCGTTACCATTACCATTACCATTACTATCGTTAAGTAAATTTAGTTAATTTACTCATCCGTTAAAGTTTAGAGATGCGTTAAGAGACGAGACATAATTGTTATATAAAAATAAAAAACAATATGAATATGAAAAATGTTAATATATTTAAATGAAACATTAGCCTTTCCATTGTTGTATTTAATTAATGCCAAACATACGGTGAAAGGTATTTAATGAAAAGCTATATTTAGATGTTTGAGTGACGTGATTTAATTCAATCAGCGAAACACTTCCAGCGATAGATTAAACTTAAAATCCATTAAATAATTTAATTATAATGCGGTATATGACTGCAGAGATATTAATAATTTAAATGTTCAGTCAATTTAATATCACCACCATTTAAAGACCAAATCAATTGCTATACACAAATAAATATCACGGCACTAAAATAAATTTTTATATCCTTCTTTTTTCTGCCGCCATTAAATGATACTTTAAAAAATTAATAACACTAAATTTTATGATATGTCATCAAATTTAATTGCTGTTATGTATGTGCTCAGTTATTTATATCGAATCTATAGGGTGAACTCAAATTCACCCCTCCGCGAGTGGTCACGATTAGCCATAGATTTTTTGGTTCTGTGCGATGTTATCTTAAAATTTTAGCGTATATTTTAATTATGCCACAGATAAGAGAATAAATCTTTAGGTGCATCGTAATTAATTTTTTAAAAATTCTTTATTAACATTAACGTATTCAAATCTTAACTGACCCTTTATGTAATCTGCAGTAATATGACAAATTGAATAATTAAGTAAACAAAAATTAATTATTTCAATTATGTAATTAACAATATTTGTTAAAACTAAACTTTCGTGTATTTTTTCTAAAGAGTTCTAAGGGCTTAGAGTTCTTAGGGTTTCAAAGGGCGGGTTTTTCGACACTCTTTATATAATGATCCTTTAAGAAAATATAAAATGATTTAAAGCGAAAGAAGCACATCAGAAGGTTAATATAAAGTTATAGAGTCTAAAATATTATTGGGATGATATATCTTATAATAAATATCTTATTAAATGAAAAACCGGGAATAATTTTTTGGGTTATAATTTAGTACATGATTAAAAGGCATTTTTAGCATACTTTATTATTATACAATATATTTTCATCAGTTTGATTTGGAGATATTTTGAGTACATTATGTGCGTTCAGCTTTAATTTATAAAATTTATTTCAATAGTAAAATAATTATCAAATGAATCATCTTATTTTTCAATAATAATAATAATAATTTTATGCATTTTAAAGTTAGAAATATACAAATATAAAAATATTATGGTGTCTCTCATCCAATATCTAAATGTGAATGCGAATATTTACAGAATACTTCATAAATCTTTTCATGTATATTTTATTATGTATATTTTAATCTCTATGATATTCTAAGATAAAAATTTGTTATATTACTTTAGATAAAAATTTGTATTTTAATAATTAAATATTTATCAAATTTAATAATAAAAATTACGATATTAAAATTCCCGAAAAATCTTTTCCTTTATTATCAGATATTCACATTAATACTATAATTTATTCTAATTTACTAATATATAATTAAAATTGTTTAGATTCAATACTTAGGCAATTATAATAATAAATGTGATTAAATGTAATTATCAAGTGCATGTAAATATTAATTGAGCCTCATATTAATTAAATGACGTCATTCGGTTTACATTAAAAAAAAACAATTTTAGAAAATCTATACGAATGAGATAATCACGTTTTTTAATAATTTAATTGCGCTTTAAAAATTAATCATAAATTATAATTAATCAAACTTTATATCTACGCCATCATTTCGGGGGTATTTTAAGTATTTTCAATTTTAATAGATCATCGTAAT
Organism: Hypochthonius rufulus; assembly: GCA_000988845.1. Taxonomy (NCBI): domain Eukaryota; kingdom Metazoa; phylum Arthropoda; class Arachnida; order Sarcoptiformes; family Hypochthoniidae; genus Hypochthonius; species Hypochthonius rufulus. Next base: position 4,285 of record LBFL01016671.1, read on the forward strand.
TATCTGCAAATAGTTTCAAATAAATTCTTAACCTTTAATCGTTTTAAATATATTTCGATGTTTTTTGATATTTTTTTACTTTAATTGTCGGGACCCATTTTTAAAAAGGCACGTTTATTATAGATAAAAGTACATACTTAATAATAAAGTTTTATACACTCATACATCATGTTAATTTTATAATTTATTTCTAATATTAATATATTTATTTGCAATTTATAAGGATGTTCATGAAACCGGTGCCGTCAAAAACAAGGATAAAGTAATAATAATTAATGGATAATGATCGTAATTGAGATACGAAATGAAAAATGAATTTCATTGCGTATGATAATTTATTTTATTGCTAATCACATACTAAGACACTGACGTTCAAATAATAATAATTAATAATCATATAAAAATAGTGTAATTAAAAAAATCGGTACTTTTTGATATATCTATACATTAGATGTGATCCTTGAATAACAAAAAATATGATTAATTTGATAATTAAAATTCAAATCAAATGGTTTGTGAGTGTTTATATCACTAAAAATACATTTATATTTTACATATATTAATATAAATTTTATATAAAAATTAATACGAATTTTCTCATAACCGTCACACATATCTAAATGATTAATAAGCACTTTATTCTAAACACTTTATTACCTCATATCGTTGCAACCCTTTAGTGCCTATCATCGGAGAGGTCAAAAAAATAGATAATAACTTGATAACTTGATAGTTATCGTAAAGGGGATTGTATCGTAATATATAAAAGAGAGTGGCAATAGAAGAGAGTAAAAAGGACTTTATTCGTGTATCACATGAATGGCACTTCGCACGAGAAGAGAATAAGTGGTGTCCCATTTGAGTTGATTGATGTTCTCGATTACTTCGCTAACCTTATAACGAAAACGATTGCGTAAGGGGCAAATTTATCATTTTGTTGTTTCTCTGCGAGAATTGCTCAGCATCGAACCATTGTATGGCAGCAATAAAAGTAAATCGATTGTTGTGTCGTCGTGTGTGTGAGAGTGTATGTGAGAGTGTATGTGAGAGTCTATGTGAAAGTCTATGTGTGCGGATCCTATCTTTAGTAATGGTGTTGTAGCAGAGGAAAGAGGGATGAGAATGAGAGTAGAACATTACACTAGACAATGACAATGTTAAAGTACTGGTGTTATGCAATTAATGCGATGGTCGATGTGAGACAAAATTTGCGAATATATTTTTTGTTTTGAGATTTTTTCTTTTGTTTTAAACATTTTCTTTAATATAATTTGAAACTCGCGAATCTTAACACTTTTGATATTTATTTTTTGTTTTGTTTAAATACTAACATATTATTCATACTTTTCATTTGTCACTAAATAATGAGAAAAAACGTTTAAAGCGATAATCTCTGTCAGCGGCTGACATTAATGTTTAGTTTATAATCTGATGCCATTGATTGGTTTTGAAAAATTTCATGTCACCAAAGATCGCATCTCTCATATTATATAAATTATATTCCCCTTAAACTATAATCTATTAAAAGAATAAAGGAAAACATCGGAATTGATTTGACTCTTGAGGCTAAAAGAGAAGAGAGTGATAAACAAAAGAAAAGAAAAAGTTATTTGCCACTGCCGTTGCAATTCATTTGATTTCGTTAAAAGTGCTTATCTCATCCTTTATCGGGGGTGACATGAATGGCCACTTAGTTATGGGCATCAGTCATGTGTATGCTAATTTAGCATTAACTCCCATAACCGAGAAAAATTAAATTGGCATTTCTGGCGCATTCTGACATTAACATGAACTAAAACTGCTAAAACCCCATACTAATGTAGGAACGCGAGTGAAGTCAGCTTCAGGTGAAGATGTGCATTATTAAGCGTTCATTTCAATGGTATCTGACATTTGAATCTCGAAAGCTTTGAACACCGCTAAAAGGCATAAGAGAGAGATATGATAATATTAGTTTTTTTTGTTGGAAAAAGTTAATACTTTACTTAAGTACATTTTCATGGATATTCTTTTCTTAAGTCAGTTGAAGAATTACAATGTTATTTGTCACTCATTTGCATTCGCTGTACATTTTTCTCCTCTTTTCTTTGACGTAACTTAAGGAACAGTCCAAAACGAAATGTTCACTCAAATGAAACGGATTCACAAATGTCATGGTATTAGCTTTTTTCGCCATTTCTACAGCCGGAAATGAACACTTCATTCGGGTTTTTTTGTTTATTTGTAAGGGGTATGTTCGACTTAAATATATAAATTATTCCTCTCCGATTCCAGTCGTGGTTAAGAATATTAAATAAGATTAAAGTGGTGAACTTAAAACTTAAATATCCTTAAATGTAATATAATATTATCTTTCAATGAAATAATAATTATAATCGGTATAATTATAAGTCAAACGTCTTAAAATTGTACAGTTAAGTATTTTTCGTCACTTCTCCCTTCAAATTTATTTACCGAATATTAAAGTCGCGAAACGTTTTACTCCTTTTTATACCTAAACACTCATCAAAATCTTAAGATTATTATTATTATTACATTGACGAGGAACTGAGCTCTATTAACATTGAAAGGGGCATTAATAGGAAACAACTTTGTCCTGTCACGGCTGTCACTTGTGATGATGATTGATGACCGCCGAAAAATCATGAGGCATGTCCAATCTAAGGAATCAATCGACGGTTTCATATTTTACCATTTATATCCTTATTTAAAGCGGTACATTTTTCACTTTTTTATTTATATATTTATATAATATATTTATTTAATATTTATTATGCGTTTATACGTAATATTTTATGCAACACATACAGAGATAACCCTAAAGGGTGAGTTCTTTCCCCGTATTAATTTGAAATGCAAACGCATTTCACGTCGACTGTCATTTAAGATGTTTTTTATATATTAATATATACGTATATTATTATTTTTACAGATAATCTCAACGAATATCATAATATGTGATATGTGATGATTCGCGAATTCTTCAGTTATCAGTCGCGACAGATGTGTAAAGCATTTTTTCTTTTATGATATGAAAAGTTTTATTGTCGCTGTTACTGATGCATCTTCACATGTATCTTCACATGCATCTTCACGATCCATTCATATTTATCTTTTGATTTTCTGTACCGACACAGACAAAGGATGAGAGAGAGGAAAATGCCATCACATCCCATCATCGGCATCAGCGATGCATCTGATGACAGCGAAGTTTGAAGATCGCCAATGATAATCCGTGATGATAGCTGCTAAAATGGGTGAAAGCACAATGTCTGCATAATCTCATGTCACTATCGTGCATCTCATCGTGCATCTCATCGTGTATCTCATTGTGCATTGATTGTCATTGTCGGGCTTTGAGAAAAGGTGAATTATTGCAGATACATATATACTGTACATATACAAATTCGTACGGGAGTGGTATGGTATGGGAGTGAAAGAGGCTTTTGTCACAATAAATTAGCCGTCACACGTATTTTGCTGCAATACCAATGTGATGAGTCCTGCTTAAGTGATGCTCTCTCCGACGGCGGATGTCGCATATTATTACCATTGCCATACCATTGACAGCCCGAGGATGATCGTATGGCATTTTGCATTATTTTCATCATCGCCCTTTCATTTCACTTCTCTCCCCGAACATTTCATATTTTTATGCTTTTGATGCATCAATTTCGTGCCCATTCATAGTATAATAATGCGGCACAACTGTTTTGTTGAAATTGCAAAAGTGAATGCAGTGAATGCTGTCAAATATTTTATTCGATTCTGTCATTTCTCTCCGTTTCTCCATCCCCAAAACACTATTGGAATTCATGCATCGGGTTATTCGGGTTTATAAAATGGGATGCGATTAGAAATGGCATAAGTGAATTCAAATGCTTTTTCTCTAAGATTTCTATTGATTCGTGTTATTCGTATATTGCAATTGTTTTGGGAAATTTTTACATTTTTTAAAAGAATACTCTTCTTAATTATAGCATTCGAATGACACTTTTAACGTTAAAAGCATATTTTGATTCGATAATTAAGGATTTGTGTTTTATTTGAGGTCATTACGCATTGAATTTTATATACAAAACTCATATGTTTAACAACTTTTAACCTTAATGTACATCATGTGCATTGTGTATACATCATCATCATAAACATGATTATACATTTTTGAAAATTGAAATTCGATTAAATTAAAGTATATGATGACTCAAAACATTTCTAATAAATTAAATCGAATTAATTTTGATTTTAATATTTCACTAAATGTAAACACAAACTTTTTGAACGTAAATGTATTAATAACATTTTTGAAAAAATAATAAATCTTTATTTTTACTTTAATATTTAATATAAATAATTAATTTATATCAGAATTTAGAAATAATTATAATATAAAAACTTTTCACAATTTTGTATATTTTGTATAAAAACAGACCGTTTTGATTCATTTTGTACATCCAATGGTAACAAATTATATACAGAGTAACCTCTATAATTTCACGTCAATGGGCGCAAACATTTAGGTGAAAATAGAGAATCTTTTAGTTTCCATCTGTTAGCATAGGTCTTTAATATGGGACTGACACATTAGGTCAATTTATAGAGGTGGTCAAATTAGGGAGTGTCAAATTATAGAGGTTACTCTGTATACAATTGAACAGTGAATTAAAAGAGAGAGATAACTCAAGAATTATTCTGTATATGAATTGTAGGGTTGAAAAATGGTAAAGTTATCAAGTTTTCAATTTCATTTTATATTTCAATTGAAATAATTTATTTGTAACTCTAATCAATTTGTAGCGTTAATATTATTACATATATTTACTAGTATTTACTAGTATAGCGTAAGAGTTCATAGTAACTCAGTGAAGTGTTTAATAAAGGGATTAAACGGTATTATTAAATATTATTTTTAATCATAATTTATGTATCGGATTTGCATGTATGAGTATAATTGGGACGGCGTATTGATTTAAGACATTATCATTATCATCGCCGATGATTCGCCGGTCATTTGTTTCACTTTAACATATCGTTATGATTAATCGTTAAATATGGTGACAAAAATGAGTATTAAAAAAATGCGCAATTAATTTACGTAAACAATTAATACATCTTTTAGTTAATATATATTTATAAATGTGTTAACTATGATGACATTAATTCAAAACGTGTAATTTTCTTTAATCGTGATTTTTTAGAATGAATGAGACATTATAAAAAGTCAAAAAACTCTGTGATTAACGATCAGATTTAAACAAAAAATTTAATTATTATAAAACATTGAGACATGTGATAATGAACTGATTGAATCATCATATTAATAAAATACGTGATTATATGAGAGGCATTTTCTGATTAAACGATTTTCCTTAGAATTTAAGTGATTTTGGGATATCCGATGTTTAAATAATGGTAATTACAATTTAATGTAAATTAATTATTCCTTTTAATATAAAAGTACACTTAAGATTCAGTAATTAAAACGCAATCATTAATTGAATACTAATTTAAAGTATATTCGACCATAGGCAATGCAATTATTATTATTTTATTTTTGAATGTGCATTTTTGATTTTATTGAGTCATTTGGAAATAGTTTTGCCGTTCGCGTTATGCAATGGTAATTATTATAAATATAATGGAAATTGTATGGCGATGAATGATTAAAAAGGGCATTAAAATGTGTATCTGAATGATCAGATATAATCAAAACGGATGCAAAAATGTATAATTACAATAAATTGCGGTGATAATGTTTATATGGTCATTTGAGTCACGCGAAAATCTCATCCGAACCAATTTTGTTGTTATGCATAATACTTTTATGTAACAAAACTAATGTCGTTTTTGTAATATTTATCATTAGCATTAGTGTTTTAGCACGTGATTTATATCGTTTCGCATGTGCATTTCTCCATTACTAATCAGTCTAATGTCAGATGTTTTCTGTTTCTGATCAGAAACAGTTCCATCATTGGTATTGACCTCTCACTTCCTGTTGTGACAAAACACATTTATCATGAGAAAATATATTTTTATGTGATTTTTTCTGACACCACAAAATTATCATGAATATACAGTCAACTCTTTCATGTGTAACACTTTCTATTAGAGGCAATTGAAAAATGCAATTTTAGTAAATTTGTAATTTTATGTCATTTCCACGTATATTCATGCAATTTATTATAGTGGTTTTAGAACAGTCAATTTTAACCCTAATATTAGATTTGTATTCCATTCCTTTCCACGGGAATATTTTGCTTTTCCATTCCGTTTACCGTTATAACACTATAAACATGTATATAACATGTATATATGTATGTATAATATATATAATATATATATATATATCTGCCCCCATACTCATTCCTTATAATAAGTATCACGTGTGTCATTCTATTTATTTTCAAACGTTTCAATTGAATAATTCAAAAATCGTGTATATTTTTATTTTTTGAGGCAATATTTAAACGTAATTATTATAATGTAGTGTCGAATATTAGAATGTAAAAGGGTTTAAAATATTCACGGACATAAAGTTGAGGGTTCAAAAGCAAATCTATTAATATTCAACTCATAAAACTCGAAAATTAATTACTGAATTATACATTAAAATTTGATGCGATATTTATTTTTTATATCCGATTTTTAACCTTTAAATTTGTACCTTATATTATGTGTTTCAAATTAAAAGGGTCGAAATTTAAAAAAATAAGTATAATGTAATTTAGATATTACATTCAAACCTCGTTTTTATTAACCATGTTTGTACAGGTAAAACGTAAAGAAAAAACGGAAATCACGAAAATCGAATACGATTATTTCAATTTTTCCGAAACATAATAATTATTAAGAGAATCATAATTATAGATGGGGAAATCTTATGTGTAATCGCAGTTAACCGCGGTTAACCATTAGACGTTCTCGCGGTTAATTTGCGGTTAACGGTTAAAGCCTTTCGGTTAGCGGTTAACCGCAAATTAACCGCAAAATGCATTTTTTCATAATTTTAATCAAAATTTTAAATATTTTTTGTAAAATTAATTAAATTGTATTAATTAAGTAAATTCTCTTATGCATAATACTGAAATCCATTTTTATATTTTGTGATAAAATCTGTGCTAAAATACAAGAAATATATGAAAAGTAATGCCACGCCAATTATAAGCATTGATTTTGAATAATGCATGTGTTTATTATTGGGTAATTAATTAATTAGTATTTACTTATAATTTGTTTCGACACGATATACATTATTAAAAAATAGTACATTTATTAATTTATTTGTGCGTTTCATTATAAAACGTGTTTGTATTGTCTTTCCTATAATAAAATAATTATTACTTTATAATAAATGAATTAAATAATTCAATCCTAAACTGCTGATATTTTACGAATTAATATTATTATTTCGTGGTTTTTCGTCTAAAAATGTTAAAATGATTTTTGTGAAGATTTTCAGCATTTTACTACATTGAGGTTTAACCGCGGTTAACCGCAGTTATGGGCGTGCGGTCAATTTGCAGTTAACGGTTAAGGTGCTGAAAATGCATGCGGTTAACGGTTAAGAAATTTTCAAATCCCCATCTATAATCGTAATGCAAGTTTTGAATGTAATAGAGTTTATGCAAAGAATGGGTTTATTTTGTAAGGTTTTGCTGTACAATAATAATTGGTTAATCTTAGAGCAGATTAATTGGATCTTTATATATTTATACCAAATGCCACGCCCCTAATTTTCACTTAATTAAAATGCTAAATGTGTTGAGCGATAATTTTACACACGACAGTTGAAAACTGAATTTAGAATTCTCTGGAAATTACCATTTAAAAATAAATATGTATTTAAAAATAAAAATTTTTTAGCGTAATTTCGAGTGATTTACAAACGCAATAATTTTGTCACACATTAAAAGAGCGTTCTCATAACAGTTTTAAAATTAATGGTATCATTAAAATTGATTTGTATCTCTGTATCTCTCTCATTTCGCACACTGCTAATACATTATATAATATATTATATAATATATTATCTAAAAATTATGGTTATTAACTAAAAATGATAAAGTATTATATTTTCAAAGAGATTATCCAAATGACAGTTCCCTTAAAAAAAACTTTTCCAATGATATGTGTAATATGTTCCGCCACTTTTTAAAATACACTCATTCCCAGTGTGACATCGCTTTATAATTGCATACATATCTTTCACTCACTCAATTGATGGGCAACAATTTTGACAGTATTCACTTCTATTTGGCAATGATTGACATGAGTTGCTATTAGTTGAAAGGGGGTCAAAGGGGGTCACGAGAGGGATGAGTTCGGGTTCAAGACTCAGCATCTTCGACATAAGCATTTCAAACATCTTACTTTTGCCGTTTTTCGATGTCATATTTCAAAAAAGAAAAATAAAAAAGTTTTGAGTGAAAAATTTGCCGCATACTGTTAGTGCCGAGTTTTTGAATTTTCTTATTTTTATTTTTTTCCCCTGAATTTTCAATTGACGAAAAAGAGAGGGAATTCGACGATATAATAAGAAAAAACATGTCTAAAGATGATAACGCTGACAGCAGACAGAGAAGTGCAAAGTACGGGGTGTAAAATGAGAAATCAAAGAATACATATATGTATATATATACGTATATATATGTATGTGTAGATTCTGAATTTTCGTAGAAATTTATGTTTGTTTTTCAGCGTTTTCATTGATCCCCCAATTGACCCCCCTTTTTGAGAGATCTCAAATTTACAAAACAATCCTCCGATGATAGACGCTTATAATATAATATGACACTCAAGAGTCACGGTTGATTATTATAGACGAAATGCTTTTCAACAATTTTCCTCAGAATTTATGCGTATCCCCATTTTTCATATCCGCTCCATAAGTGTAAACTCCGAAAAAATGAAGTTATTTTTGATCATTATAAAACGCTCTGAATATAAATCGTATGCAACAATTGTGTTTAAATTGTTGTTAAAACACAAACCCTTAACGAAAATTAAATACGCTTAAATTGTTTTCTTTCCCTTTTCCTGTCTTTGATTAGTGTTGCAATTACGGGGACACACATATATGCCAAAATTTATTACACACGTTTTAATTGCATGTGCATTGAGTCGGGCCGATGAAGACTTATGTCAGTATAAATGATGACGATAAATTTAATGATTAGTTTATTATGATGATAATCAGCAAATGTCTTACGTGAACCGTACTTTCTTTGCATTTTGTCATGCGATATACGAATATGTTATTTTTAATGTCATTGAGACGCACCGATGAATAACAATCTCAAAACATGTCTCTGAAATGACCCAATACTTGAGATAAATTCTTTAGTAATAAATTTATTAAATAACCAAAACTGTACTTAATATAGATATTTCTGATGCAAATATATTTTAATGTGTTTTTTACTTCTAAAGTAAAGAGTGTCTCATTGAATGACACATCCTTCTATTAAGTGGATTCTTATGTTAGCAAAGGTATTGCCGTATCTCTTAAGACACCATATCTTTGACTCACCTTATATAATCCATGAATTGAAGAAGAACATTGACATTTCTTAAATGTTATTTATTTATTTAATTTAGAATTTAGTAACTTTTAAGTGAGTTATTTTTATGAATCGCTTATCCTTTTATATTTTTAGGGTATGATTAATTTAATTTATTTAAATTGCAATTTTAATCAAAATAAATATCGTAAAACGTATTAAGGAAATGTGACTCTAGAATTTCACAAATTTTTTCAAATTTTTTCTTTTTAAATTCTCAAACATTTTATCGGATTCGGTTTTTATGCACGAAATATATGATTATCGCTGTTAAATAAAAATGTAAAATAATTTTCTTCACGTATTCGATGATATGATATTTTGTCGATGAAAAAAGTTGAATATTTATATGTATATTTATATTATCGCAAATAAATTCCAAAGGTAATCATTTAGACTGTTTATATCTTTGGCGGTTGAGAGAGAAGATAAACGCATACGTAATAATTTATGTATATACATGTAGATTCGTAATGCGAGAGTATCGGTGTACTGATATTGAGGATGACGAAAAATTCTCGCACATATATACACATATATACACATATATACACGCGACATCATAACGTTCTCTCGACTAATGTCGGAATATGTTTATATTTAATGTGTCGTAAATCACATTGAAATGGTCATCCGCCACTAACTTTACTCTTGAGCCATAAATTTCTATTTTTTGAAGCAATAAACGGCAGTTTACAGTGATTCATAACTGCATCGGGTGTTGCAGCATCATTTATATCTCGTGTATGATATTTTAGACTATCGGAGAGCTCCCGAATCGCTAATACTAACAGTTAACTGTAAAACTCTCGTAATACAACACATGGAACCGGAGATTTTATGGTCAAACTCATTGCCTCACTCTACAGTATCAGAGGCTTTTATGATCGTAAAAAACTATAAAATGCTGTTTTTTATGCCTCATATAATACTCGATTGTACTGAGGAGAGTGACAATGAGAATGGCCGATCATTCATTTTATTATGCGATCATATATTTTAATTCCCCACTTTTTCGGTTTGAGTCCCGATCCTTTACAAATATATATATATATATATATAAAATGTGATATATATATATATATATCACATTTTAGCCAATTTCATTGCCATTACCACACTCTAACAGAATTACACTCAAAGGATCTACAATATATGTGATTAAATGTCACCCGTTGAAACACTACATTCGTTATGATAATCCTATTATTGATTAGAGTTATGTTTACTTTATTATTAATATATTTACATAAACATATCTATTGATATACTATGAGTTTCTGAGCACAAATCATTAGTGTGTCAGTGTGTCATTAGCGTGTCAGATATTAGCGTATAAATTTATATCACTCACTAATGAATGCCGTAAATTTAAAAGTCATTAGAATTTCCCATCTGATAATGTCAATTCCCATATATGAAAAAATCAATATCTTAATTTAGCATTGAAAAATATTATTTAAATATATGAAAACATAATTTAATTGATTTCGTATCGATTTGTTTTATATTAATTTAATTGATATTACACTTAATTTAAATAATTATCTCATTTCATTGTGTGGTGAATATAAAGTTATCACTTGAATCTGTCCATCAATTTGATTTGTCCCGTCCCAGTAAATGGAAGATTAAAACCAAAACGTGCATACTTTTCACATGCATATGTAAATGTATATATGTATGTATATATGCACATGTATATGTATGCATATATACGAGAGTTCGTCATGCAAATGTGACTTTTAGTAATTTAATACCATCATACGGAGTCCATTATCGTGACAAAAAATGCTGCGAAAGGGCTTTAAATGTTGACGGTTGTGACGGGGTGAATGTGGAGGGGACCATGGATATGAGTGTGAGAAATGCTAAACACAGCTAAAAATGATTATCTCATTAATATGAACTTTGGTTTATCGTAGTTCTGTTGCACTTAAAATTGCAAATAAAATATAAAAGAATATTATACTTAAAGTTTAGTAATAGTCACAGAGACACACCCCAATGATGCTATTCACGGAAATCCTTATGACAGTTTAATACCCTTTAGTCCCAACTGTGGATAATTAATATGAAATATCACCGAAATTCAATTAATTTTGAGTGCGATAAACCGAAGTTCCCACTCATTAATGCTGTTAACTGAGAGTGAAACTTTAAAATTGCAAAATTTAGATTTATGATGTTCACTCACACAATGCCCCAATCAGTTAACGTATTCATATGCGAGCGGTTCAATTGACCGAACTAAAAGTTGAATAAAATTAAAATTTTCAATGAGTTACAAATGTTATACGTTAAATGAGTGGGGAAACGTATTGACTCAGCGCAAGAAATTTTAATGTATAATTTTTGTATGAAACCGAAACGACTTGACTCTGGTATAATTTTTATGTATAATTTTTATGTTCTCTCGTCATGTATATATTGAAAAGGTTCATATATTATTAGGATCCGTCAGGGATTATGACATTTATGGTTTGCGGATGTCTCACTTTATTCAGTTGGAAATGAGATACCATTGCGTTGAGACACATGCAGAGAGAAGACTGAAAGCAGTGAATGAGGATCGAGTATTATGCAGATGAATGTCGTACATTTTTAGAATACGTGATTTTTAGTTTGGGTCAAAGTTTTTTGCTGTTACGAGTTTAGCACCCATTTTTAGGGTTAGAATTTGTATTAAGAGTGTTGTGATGTATGGGAACACATAATGTCGGTCCATTGATTTGCATGTTTGGCTTTTAGTGGGGCCATTCACGGTTAAATATATGCGAAATGTTCGCGTTCAGCATATGGTACGGTGTGAATGGTATTTGTGACATCATAAATTATATTTTTCTAAACGCATATTTACACATTCATTCGCCTTTTCGCTAACATTGAAATACAATGATAAGAATTAAAAATGATAATTATTATTTATCCGATACAAAAATCTGTTTTAATTAAGAATCAGATTAATAATTTGATTAATCATTTTCAAATTTAATAGGGTTAATTAAGCGAAATCCCATGTCTGACCCCATTAATTGGATTTGATTAGTAAATTGAATGTAACGCTACACTTGCAAATTATTTTCATCATTTTACATATAATTTTTATATATAATTTTACATGTAATTTTACATATAATTTCACATATAATTTTACATATAATTTGCTAAACAATAACAATAATGATCATTTAAATTGTAACATATATATTGAGAATGATGATCATAAGCGTCTGCTTTAAGCGAACATTAGAGGCATAAAGCATAACACAATACTCCGCATCTCATTATCAAATTGACCGAATGAAATGCGACCGGAAAAATATTAAAAGAGATTTATGCAATGATCTTCAGCCGTTCTCAGTGCTGTTATTGCATTTTAACGGCCGCCATTTATTGCCATAACCATTATCCAAAATAAAGAATTGTGTATGTACATGTGAATTCTCAAACTGCGATGTTAACGTACACGGGGAATGACTGAAATCATGCGATGCAATCCCATGCAATCCTATGCAATCCTAAAACCTCTACAATTGAAATATACAGAAACATAAAATATAATAAAAGAATGGAGTTATAAATAATGATGGTGATGCACGACTTTTATGTATTACGGCACATTTTATTGCTCAAACTCCATTTGCAGACGTATTATTAGTCTCATATTATACATATAATATACGATTATATATATTCGTGAATATATGTGTCGGCATAATTCGTGGTTTTGTTTTTATGTCTCTGTATAATACGGGTCTTGAAATGGAAAAAAGTCAGTCACATGTTAAATAGAATATGGTTATATACATACATGTATATATGTATATATATATGTATATATACATGTATATACGTATGTATATACATATGTGTATCTCCTATTGACTGAGCAATAATCAAAAATGGATTTAATATATGATTAAGATATATGAGTGGAGTCCCACAGCTACAAATGATACCCCTGACTAATAACTTATAGAAAAGATCGTTCATTTATAAGAATATCAGACGCATCAAATATATATAATTTATTACTCAATCAAATTGAATGTCATTTGATATTTTCTGGAATGCGATTTACGGGATAAAAATGTGTTTTCCCCCATTTTTTCTAAGAAATTGGGTCTATTGCATTGCACTTTCGGTACAGTATAATGGAAAAGTTTCATTTTGAATGCTCTTTTCATATTAATCCCTATCGTTTCACTTATCAATTCCTCCCAAAATTCAATTGATTCAACTGATTAATGTTGATTCATCCCTTCGTGGGATGAACATTAATTTAGTGGCGATAGTGGCAGATGTATTATGTCGACAGAGGGTATCCGAAAGGTGAAACTCGAACGGCATAACTCTTTTTAAATGAGATTCGCATCGAAAGGATCATAAATTTTATTTGTGATGTTTTTATTTGCGGCACAAAATTTTTAATTATACCCCTTAAAAAAGCACTTTTCTCTCTCTCCCATTCTCATAAAGAGACAATAAACTTATTTTGGGGCGTAACTTTAAGTGTGTTCATCGACCATTAAACTCGGCCCTTTCGTTAGTTGATTTTAAAAATTGCCTAAAGTCTCAATCATTGATTGTCTCGGGGCGCAACAGACTCTCTTCAGAGTTCTCCTGCCAAAGGTGGAAATGTTCTCCTGAAGCGCGGTAATAAACCCGAACCATTGGAGGGCATCTTAAGGGTAGACAATTGATGGACATTTCTCGGGGAGGTCTGTGTTTTCTCACCACAGGAGACAATGGACCTCTTAAAGACTGACAGTTGTATCGGGAGGCGAAAAGTTTGCGGCTGTCGGGGGTTATAATAAAAAACGTCATTAGATCGGTCAACAGAGGAACAACTGATTGATGGCCCCGGCATTGAGAATGGGGACCGCCCGCAGAGCCTTTCCCCCTAAAACCACATTCATTAGAAATACATGCGATTGCCGTTTTTGTTCCATAATGAACCGCCCCAATAAATTATTAACATTTGAAAATGTAACAATTGATATGATAATATTTTTCTTTTTTATCTTTATTTATCAGACTGAATCCAATGAATCGATAAGACTATTGTTGCAGAATCTTTACGGGAATTTTTTTTAATAGAGAAATGCCATGAAAGTAATCAAATTGTTTACATTTGATGGTGTCGCGAGACATTAAATAAAGGACAAGAGTAAGTGTTATGAGCATGTATGGGACTATAAAAGTAAGTCAATTGATTACATCAAAGACCACAGATAAAGGGTCATTTATTGAGTGCTCATGACACACGATTCAGTTAATCATTGTCAAACTTCGGAAAAATTAGAATAAAACACAATGATAATTATTGAGTTTAAAATTTATGTTTTCAGTGGTTTTTTAAAAAATGTATTGATATTGTGTGATCGTAGATTACTAAATTTAATTTAATTTAATATAAATATAGTAAAATTTATATTAAAAATAGGAATTATTTCGAAAGAGTGAGAGCAAATATAAGTGACGATTCATCTTGTTTAAAATGAATTTTTTGCTTTATTGTATAAAACTATTATAAATATACAAATATAGTATGGAAAAAATACATTTATACATTAATGCAAACAATAATAGTATACATTTTTATGATCCAACTTTTTACTTAACACCGGAAGGGGGATAATAATTATTTTAAAATTTATGTCGGAATTTACAGAATTTTTTGCTAATTTCTCCTGAATTTTAAGGGGGGGACAATTTTCACCAAAATCTTTGGAGTAAAATTGATCATCTATCTGGTTAAGTCTAGGAGAGGATTTTGATAATTTTAATAAGATTTTAATTTATTCCTTAAAATTTATCTATTTCTTGCATTTTATTAAATACACGAAATGATTGTATTGGATCATTAAATAATCAAAAGCCTTAAAAAATTATTCTTAAGATATTTTTTCCACTTTCTAAGAGCCCAAATTCTTTACAATACCGACTGAATTTTTAAAAAGTGATCATCCTAATTATTTTTAATTATAATCGCAATCAATTTTTATCCTTTGGTATTTGCTAAATGATGTTTCATATTTTTGACATAATTTATTGATTTTATAAATTAATAGTGAAAATATATTAATTTAAAAAACAGTCAAAACTTTCATTAATAATTGAAAATGATTTTGAAAAATCGGATCCGCATAATTATCAAAGCGGTGGTATATTTTCTAAGAGATTCAAATTACTTTAAACCCAAACCCAACCGCTGAACCCCGAGTCTTAAGTTTATGGAGAAAATATTTTTAAGCATAATATATATAACTTATATATATATACTTATATATAACTTATCATTATAATATAACTTTAAGTTAAAAGTGAAAGGCTCAACTGAAGGTTATACCATTATACAGGATTTTATTTGACCATACTTCATGTTTATTACCCTTTTGCAGGTGCAATTTAATATTATTTATTATTATAATGGCAAATCGCGCACTCACATGATGATAGTTGTGTGTGGGGAAATAAATTATGTGCATTTTGGTTTAATGTTAATGTTTAGTATTATTATTCCCTCTGTCATTTGCGTTTTACGGAAAATTGCAGATATTAAAAGAGTTCCGATGTTAAAAATGAGACGACATTTATCATTAAATGATTTTTTAAAATTATAATCTCAATTTTTTAAACATATTTATTAACACTAAAAACCGGTGATAAATAAAAACCAAAATAAATCTAAAAATATAAGTAAAGAAATATTAGCATTAGAATTTTACCATTTTTTTCTTTTATGATTTATGTGAAACTCTAACATTAGTTCTCTAATGGCGAGTCTAAAAGCAATTAACTCATTCCCATTCTCTATATTCTTTTGTTACTTAATTACTATCGTACGGCTCCAGAAATTGTACCATTAATTAATCATATGACTTTTTCTTCTGTTGGCGTTGTTGAGCCACACACAAACATTACAGACCATCATAGATCCTTATATAATATAAGAGAATATAAGAGAATATAAGAGAATCGGTCTTTTGATGGTGTTTATTTGATAAATGTTCCCCTTTTACCTCATCGATTGTTGGCCTAATAAATTTGCCTTTTGGGGTTCAGTGCGATGCAATAATTTTTCCGGCTCCACTCTTCCCAATCTCTGAGTTGGTAGGAGGTCGGCTATTGTTTTCCCAATGACTGATGGTAACAGTAACAGTTGCCCTTTTGCGGTCATCCATTTTGTAATGGATTGCTATGGATTGCTGTTGGGGTGTTGTGGGAGATTTACCATTACCGGGCACTGAGTCTTTAGTGTTGAATCGTTGGACAAAATCCATTTGCCATTGGCTCTGAGAGCACTGAAAATGCTATAAGAAAATTATTACTCGTGTCGTGATGTTTCTTGTATAGCATCAGCCGCTGATAGTCTATGGATAATGGATAATCTATTGCATGTCCATGTCCTGCTGATGAAATATTTTATTCATCCCTCGAACCATTAACATGTTACATGCTGTTTTACATATATATACATAAGTCATTTGCATATATGCATTTGCATTATATATATACATATATATATGTATTTAGTTCAATTCACTGATCAGTTTGAGATCACTGAATGCAGTATTTTTGGATATAAATACATTTGAATATTGCAAATGTCAAATGTAATTGCATACTCTTCGCTCTCCCCTATTAGTGTTGAGTGTTTTTCTTTTGTCATGTAAAATAGAATATATTGTCGCGGCTAAACTCGCAACGATCATACATAAATCTGTTTAAATTGTGTCGGAAGAGAAAATAACTCTTTAAATGCGTATTTTAAAATAACAATTTTTTATTTTATTGATTTTTGATTTAAATTTGATGAAAATGGTCATAAATAAGATAATAATTATTATGCGTATCTTTACGAATATACACGAATAGAATAATATCGATAGTCAATGAATTATGAATTAATGGGAATGAGTGTCTAAATTAATACAAAATATAAGCCGTGCATAGCACTAAACTAATTTTATTTCGGCTTTATGATGATGTATTGATTAAGGAAGTAAAACATGACTAATGTTATGACCTTAGGTGTAATTTTTAATTAGAAAGGTTAACTTGAATGCTCGATTTACTATAATAAATTAAGTATTGAGTCATTTTATTAGAGTTTCTCTAGATTTTTCCGATTAAATATTTGTTGATACCCACAAATAGGGTATCAAATTATATTAGATGAGCTCACATCAACAATAAACCATTTCAATACTATTGTTGTTGTGGTTAATAATAAAAGCGTATTAATTCCTTGAATAAATGCGTTGAAACGCGCTGTTATAGAGTGTTGACTTTTATTATATTTATATATTAATTTTGTGAATTGACACGTAAAATTTATGGTGTATTTATTTATGATTTTGATTCTCAAATCCTTTATATTGAATGAGAATTAATCTCATGAAATATTATTATTTACTCTTTAATCAATATGATGGCTAAACTCATATATCTTATGCATGTACAGACGGTATTTATAAGATTTATTCTCCTGAAGATAATATAATGGCATATGATAAGTGATATAAATTTGGAATTAAATTACACACCATTAAATTACCAGTGATTAACTATAATAATTTTATTTATTAATAGAATATATTTGAGATGCACGATCATCTCTTAATATTTTCCCATTATTTCTTATTCGTGGTAAAATGATGGGGCATAATATCACATCGATTGTTAAATACATATTATATAATATATATATACATATTATATACAAAGATAGTTAATGCCATCATCTGCAAAGTTTAAGTTAACTTAAGTTTGGTTTAAACTAATTTAATATATTGCAAAATCGTGTTGCGCTAAACTTTATTATTATTTCCTCTCATACTCCACATCTCATGCACATCTCATCTCACCTGTTCCTATGGTCCTTTTAAATGGCATTTTAACGTGAAAACTTTTTTCAGTCATTTAATAGGCTCATAAATTATTTGGTCTTATCTCAGGAAAAACAGAGCCAAAATGCGTTTTTTCTTCTCTCTCTTTAAATGCCGGTGTCTACGATAGGATAGCGTTTTTGCCGGTATGAGAATATCCGGTGGCGAAAAGGAACCAATTTGAGGGTTCGATAAAGATTTTCGTCCATTTATATGTACGTATTGAAAGTGCTGTTAAAAGATTATTATTATTATTATTATTATTTCGCCCGTTTAAAGTGAAGAAAAATTTACTTTAATTCATGTGTTTTATCTCATTTCGACAGTGCCATTCAATGACAGTGTCATTTACTATATTAAGTATCTCTGTTTATTATCATTTTGATGGCCCAAAAAGAGTGTCTGTATATGTATCTTTCACTGATTGTGAATCTTTTCTTATTTATTTCATTAGTTAAATCCGTAATGCAATTAATCTCCATTAACCATTGTGACGATTGTCATTTACTGTGGCGCCGCACTTTTTGATTTAATACAGAGCGTCATAAAAAGAGTCACACAATTGTACGGTAAAAAAGTTTATATGTGTGTGTTCCTAATTTTTGGATTCTCTTTGAAACAGTGTATGCCCCAATTAAATATAAGTGCCATTAAATTACAACAGATTCTGCTTGAGGCTGATCATTAACTATTGGAGTTAATCAATATAATTAATAATAATAAACATGATATCAGTGACATTGAAAGGCCCGTTTTTATGAAGAGATCTCCCATTTTGATGAGTTTTATGTCTTTTATTTATTTCGTTTGTATCGTTTTGCGGGTATAATCTTTAATCTTTTAAATTCCAAAAATATTATGAGGATAATGATTGAAGGAAATGGGAATAAATTTGATGGAATCAAAAGCCTTTAGACAAACATTTATGGAAGATTTGTGTGTGTTCATTAAGATGAGCGCCTTTTTTATTTATTTATTTAATTACACGTGATGATTGACTTTAAAACCCAAATCCATCGTTAATTATGCAATAATTTGAAAAATTTTTTTTTCGGTCTCTAATTGAGAATCTTCAATCCTCAACTGTCATAATCAATAATTTGTCTAAATTCTTAATCATCATAATAATCATCTTAATTTTAATTTATTCACGTCCTGTTACTTTAAAACATTCATTTATTTATATTTATTTTTTACAAATTTTAATTATAATCATCCATTTCCTGATTCGATGTAAGTTCATGAGTCAAAATGATTAAAATAAATTAGAATTGATTAGCATAGTAAATCTATTCATTCACACACTGCGAGTTAAGATCATTTATTAAAGCATCATAAAGTTCAAACAAAATGCTCAATCATTGTCGTAAATGGCATTTGATAATGTGATAAATCATAATTATGATTTTTACAGAGTCTTATTAAATAGAATGATAAATAAAATTTGTAATAATAATACTAATAATTAGTGCATCTGTTATATAATCAATAATTATTTACAATCAGTTTTTGAGGGTGACACATGAATTAACGTTTTGGCCCCATTTACAACAGTCACAATCCCGATAATGCAACTCTTTTATATTATTATGCTTAAAGTGGTGTTTTGATTGAAGGTTATTATGAGAGAAAAGCCGTTGAATCACGCGTCTTAAAATTATATTCAATGTTTAATCAATTGGGCAAATGTGACAATAAATACCATGAATTGTGCAAAAATCAATTGACGTGAAAAGAATAAAATTGAAAGAGAAAAAATCGCATTTAACACTTGCCTTATATATTATTAACTCACTGTGTGCGTGTGTGTGTTAAGTATGACAGTGTTTTTATAGAATTGTCTTTATAAAAAACAAATATTGGGCAATCAATTGGGCAATGGTTAAGTCGACCAACAAATTTCGATTAAAGTGCAACGAATATATAAACATTAACCATAAGTTACATAATCATTAATTTGATGATTATGTGTGTATATAATTAATAATTATTGATTATACATAATCATTATCCGTTTTTTAAATTAATTTTTTCATATTTTATATAATAATTAATTAATTATCAAAATTATTTTAATATAAATATTATATTACAAAATGATCGTTTCTCTCACTCAAATAATAACATACATGTATGTATCGAATGTCTTCGATATTATTCATAATCGATTTAATCAAAAAGTTCATACAAAACATTTTCACTTAAATATTAAATATAAAAGTCGGAGTCAATGTTTGTATTATTCAGACCCGGCCAGAGGGGAGGTTAGGGGGTAACCCCCCTAGCGATTTTCGAAGCTGACCCTCCCACTACGCGATTTTGGCAAAAATTTCCCCCTCCCTAAAAATTGGAAAAATGCTAATTTTCACCTCATTGGAGAGCGTTCAGAAAAAATTTTTAGCAC
>LBFL01016685.1:0-20871 GCA_000988845.1 Hypochthonius rufulus
AATTACTGTTGACATTAAAGCGCAATTTTTATAGAAAATAATAATAATTATAATGCTCGAACTTCATTATGCAAATTATTAGATAACGCAAATTTAGCACATTACTTCCCATAGTATATTTTTTCAATAGGGATAAGCGCTTTACGCCCACAGACCGCTAATGTAATGAAAAGTTAACACCAAAAAGAATGGAATAATTTATCATTCATTGCGGATTGTGGTATATAATGGTATATAATGGTTTTGAGCAATGGTTTTTTAAAGAATTCATGATTCATGCGTCTGTATGTACGTTACTGTATTCATTACGGTATTATTTTCGTATTTTTTAATTTAATACAAAATCTGAAGCATCATCGAACACCTCAGGGAATCGTTATACTCCAAAGGCATTGAAGTTTGACGAGGATAGTCAACTATAATTAACTTAAAATAATTTATTTGCTAAAATCTCAGTGCCCACACAATACTTATGAACCTCTTACTATTTTGACATTAATTAAATAATAAATGACATTAAGTTTTTTAGAGATATCTTTTGGTTAAAGACTAAAGACTAAAGACGCATTCAGACGTAAGACAAAAAATATTTGTTTACATTTTTTGTTTTTTTAATTTAATACCGAAACCCGATTCCATCATTCATAACAGGTTAATGACAGGTTAAAGAGTTATGAGATTAGAGTTAAGCAAAAAGAAATATTTAAGCTAAACTCACTTAAAAAGTACATTGTTGCTCCGGAAGAAATATATGAGAGGAAAAATTCACATGAGAAACGAGTGCATCGAGTGACTCAATGGGTTATCCATTCAATTAGATGATCTCTATTTTTGTTTGGGAATGATTTTTTGAGAAAATTCAAAACGTGAATTCTCAATTATTTTTAAAAGTGATTTCATTTTATATGCACAGATCTTAAGCGGTGTTTATAGTAATAGAATTTTCTTTTTTAGTATGAAATAAAAAATAGAATTGCATTGTAATGCACCGTAATTGTAATATGCATTTTGCTTTTAATTTAGTACAATAATTTTAACTTTAAGTACCAAAATATTCTATTTTAGCCATTAATAGGCATATACGATGCTTACTTGAGAATTAGATGAGTTAATAGTAGTATGACGAACATTTATAATTAGATAATGATGATGCATATGGGTTTAAAGAGGACACCCAAAAGCGGTACCTCAAAAGCGGTACCTCAACTAAACTGTCCGGTCTTATGCATCACATAGTGTATCCTTTTAAACCCCCCTCAAGACAGTGGCCCTTATTCCAGTCGTCTCGGGGCGGTTCAAATGCCAGTGCTTTCCTCTCTGAAAGTAAAATACGGCCGAAGAAGTGATTCTGTGTCAGTGAACACCATTTGAACATGAATCATCATCATGAATGTGTGGAGCATTTGTTTGAGTTGATCCAACACTATAGTGTATTATAGTGTATTATTCCAATGAGTGTTACTCGCGAGTTCATTAATAGTGTATGAGAACTTTTTGATTGTACGAAAATTGTTTATCCGAATGTGGATGTACCTAATTGCAAGTAATTGCTACTGTGGTGTATATAATTTATTTAAATTGTTATTCTTATATTAGAAAAAATATATTTCGAAAGCGGCGAAAAAGTGAATTGCGGAGGTGCATTGTGTAATGAGGAAAATAATTTGCTCTAAACCATCACTAATTTTCACTTAAAAATTGCTTATGAAAAACTTGTATCATCTTTTTATGTTTATCTGTTCATGTGATTCGAGCCCTGTTCTTTGAAGGGGCATTCACTCATTCCACTTCCTGTGAAGAGAGACAAAAATATATTCTGCTCTATTTTCTCATTGTTTGAGAATAGTCAAATTTGTGTAAATTTCGTTGTATTAAGACCATCGATAGTTTATCACATTAACGGACATGATGAGGTGGCGGTGAGTTTTATATAATTCTATTTTAGTGCGATCACGTCAAATGATCGTGCCTTACAAAACACAGGAGATTAACCCTTAATACATGACTTTACTGCTTAACTATAGTTTACTTAATAATTATTTAAAAAGTGTGCGTTTATGCCTTTAGTTATATAATCATTGCCAAAACTGAGATTCTGCAGCATCTTATTAATGATTAATAAAATATTATTAATCAGAGAAATAAACTTTTGATTAATAATTTTCGTATTACTCAATAGTGATTTCAGCACGAATATGTCATTTTTTGTTTATCTTTTTAGTTTCGGGCATAAAAATAGGAAATTATGCAAATGAAATAATGCAAATAGCAATTTAAGAATAATTTTTCTTCACTTTCGGTGCTGTTTTTTAATAATAATCTAAATAATAATTGATAATTATGATTCTGCACAAATTGGTCAGTAATGAATCAAACACATAGTATTTTTAGATTGGAAAGTGTGTCATTAGCCACACGATAAGTTTATCGATTGCCTCTGATAGAATAACATTGTGATTGACAAGAACAGAATGACCCTCAATCAAAACCCTTCTCCTGTCAGTTTCAGAATTTTCCATACCCCAATGTCCCTCTTTCCTAAATCTTAGCGTTTCTCCTGTCCAAAGCCCTCTCTTCACGTATCACTTTATATTAATGCTAAACTTTGTTCAATGAGAATGTTGATTCAGTGATATTTGTCAATTATCTTCTTTGACTCCACTAATGGGACATATAATGGGATATTATCAAACAGTAACACTTTTCTAAAGGGAGCGCTCTCATTAAGACCATAACTGACAAAATGTTTCTTTAAGTGTCGTGTGTGTTTCAATTGTATCATTTATAATTTATCTCTTTGAATTTATTCGGTTACAATACCCATTCCCATACATTTATGATCATTGTGTTCTCATTATTAAGACGAATTTGAAATAAATTTCAATTAATAAAGATATTTGATATATAAACATTTGTATGTCATCGTTGGGTTTGGATTTTTGGATGACGATTGATTATCACGCACAAAATGATAATAAAGACAGGCATTGAAGAAATTAAACAAATTAATTTTATTGTCAATTATTGTGGGTATGGATGACCCCACTGTGCAATTCCCATAAAACATACGCGATTAACTGATTCAATTAAACTTTCACAATTAACTCGTCACATGTCATAACCACAAAAACGAAAAGAGAAATTTAAGGGAAATTTAATAATGATATACGAGTTATGTTAATTATACCCAATTTCAGGTCACTTCTCTAATGAATAGCGGCGATACTCTTCACGGTGAAATTTAAATGGTGCGGTATTATATTATTATATTTTCTTTGAGTCTAATTCCGTCTCAGACATCATCCCCTATAATCGTTTCAGTAACTCAGTGCCTTAATAAGCATTTTTAGATTAAAATGTGTTTAGGAAAAAATGGGCGCATTTGAAATAAGACATTCATTTATATTTTACATATAATCATATACACATATGATTATATTTAGAATTTAATGTCATTATCTTTTATTTCCCAATGAAAACCCTTGTGTTGGGCTTATAAAATATTTCATTTCAAGTATCGTTACGATTAAAACCGGTGATGTCCTATTGAGACGAGCATTTTTGACCCTCCATTTGCAGATATAGATATAGATCTTTATTTTCTTTTATTTTATTTATTAATAAATCAATTTACATATTTAATTATGTCTCAAATATTAATATTCTAAACCAATAGCGTTCCGTTTACATTATTTTCACGGATTATATCCTAAAAATTAAAAAAACGATTTATATTTATAAAGATTCGTGAATCGATTTTGATAATGGTCATTAACACTCCTTAAAGACAATTTAAGTATCACGTGATGAAAATGCATCCCTTGAGCTTCACGTTTCATATTAATTAATTTTTAATTGAGTAGACTGTGATCTGACGTTATCAAAAGTTGTATTACATAATGCAAATTGTAAATTAACATAATTTTTACATCTTTAAACTAATATAATTGGTATTAATGGTATTAATGGTGAAACTAAAAAACATGTCACCCGAAGATTCCCGATGCGGTCTTTTAATTTCTAATTTATTGTATTATTTCCGTTGATTTTCGGCATCATCAGAGCTGTTAAAAAAATTAAGAGAGTTTAAAGTTCTTTTATTTTTTGAGATGCACGGCCTGTGGTGTCACACTGACCCATATTACATTGGGATGTTTAGCATCTCAAATTGTGTGCTGCGAAATGAGAAACAAGTTTTTCAAATGCATTATATGCATGACACTGCAGGTTTTGTATTGCCACAGAGTATCAGAGGATGCCAAAACATTGTAACTTATAGAAGACTCTTTTATCTTTATTTTAATGGTCAGTGACCGGAGGATGCACCACAATACATGTATGTCCCATTCACAGGTGTCCTGTGAATTTACGATACAATTATTATTTCAGGCATCATTAGTACATCATGAAAGTCGTATATGTGCAAATGTTATTACTTTCATTTGTATGTTCGTGCATTTTCGTGTACTAAAAACTTACAATTAAAATCATATGATCATTGATTAGAATTTCTAAATGAATTCTCATGTTTACCGTTGCATCACCACACACAATCCCATTTAATTATTCTGATATCACTTGTAGTGAGGAAGTAATTTGATCGGTGCTTTTCTTGAGGTGATGCATCAATCTTTGAATACATATTAATCTCTTTGAATATATATTAATCTCAATCAACAGTGTTTTGATAACGAAAATTTCCGGCAGTTTATGTATTATTAAATGAAATCCCTTCCGGCAGTTTGTATCATCCTCCATTTATAGAAAGCAAAATGCGTTGATAATTCAGTTATATCTATTCAGTCAGTATGTTAGTGTGTTAGGGTGTCACGACAGTAACTCACAAATTCCGTAACGGATCACTATGAAAATCACAAATGTTTAATTTTCTGAGCCTATCTCAAGGCCATGGTCGGGTCAAGTTCGAGACGTTCTTGTGACGGACACTATCGGTTCACATCTCTATGAGACAGTTGTGCAAACAAAGATAATAATCCAATAACATCAGTACACTAATCCATGAGGGGTTAAAACACTGGTTAATGTGTCAGGATTTATTACCGCGATTATTCTTAATTATGCCAAATCCTATATTTACGATATATTAGAATATCGTAAAGTTCGCTATATGTGTTGTTGATAATTATTTTAGCACCGGTATTAAAAAGCATTTTCTTTTTATCACATTTGTACGGCATTATATTCTTATTCTGCTAATTTTATTTACTTTTATTTATGTGTTGATTTTATTCAATTTAATTTATTTATTTTCGTGATTTTATAATCGTATCATAATATTTTCTTTTTATTACTAAAGGAGTGTTTTTAAAATTGATTTAAATTTCAGATTTAGTATCTTAAGATTTATTTCGCTACAAATTTCACGACTAATATAATAGAGATCATAGGGATGGTTATTTATAGTTATATATGTAAAATGTGTATACAAAATGCGTATATAAAATTCATTTTCTATTTTCCCTGAGGATAAAAAAGCGATTTTTTATTTGACGAGACGTGTAAAATAATAGGGGGAAATGTGCGAAAGTAAATCAGGACAGTGAAATACACCATTTGGCGGCATTCGAATTTTTTTTGTAAAAACCATTCTAAAAACCATTATAAAGACCATTCTAAAGACCATTATAAAGACCATTCAATAGGTTTGAGTCTGAAAATAAAGCGAAAGAAAAACATCATCATCAAAATGGATTAATGCACCGTCCATAAAATATCGGCATCCCTAATATATCAGAATCAAGTTACTAAATAACATTTCATGTCAGATTCGTTATTAAACTAAAAAATTGCATTTTAATCTTTCTTTAAAATCGTGTTTTACATGCCAAATGTGTACAGTAATAACATTTTTTTATTTTTTTTGAATTATCTTAGACTGTTGTGCCTTTTTATTGCGTTAAATTTTTTGGTGCCACAATTTACTGATGGTGTATTATTACCAAAAAGGATATCATCACAAATTAGCGCTAAAATTAAGATACCGAATTTTTCAGCATCAGTACTCGATGAGGCATTTACCTTAGGGAAGGATATGGTGGTGAAGAAACGGAGATTAGAAAGTGAACTCATTAAGGAAGGTAAAGATGATAATAGAATGTCAGTGTTTCTCATCCGTTTGTTCTGAAATAATTATTAAATAATTATAAAATAATTATAAAATAATATTCATAATATCGAGTCAATTATGTCATATCCAATTACTTATTCAGGTTTTGTAACTGATATGTCTAAATTAACTGCCACAACGCGTCATCAACAGGTAACAACGACACTCCCCCGGGGCAATGAGCTAGAACATGTTCAGGAGATTTTTGAGGAAACTAGTAAAATATTATTAAGAAAGTGAGTGACTTATTCATACGAAACAATGTAATAACATTAATTTAATGTACCACTTTTGCCATTATCTTCTCAATTAGTGTCACCACTGATCCGCTGGAATTTGCGGAGACTGCGATCGCTCTCTCTGATATCGATTTACTCTCACCAATTGCAAAAGCAACGGTTGAACATTGTGTAGATGAACAGTATGTTCAATGCAATCCTCACTCACCATACCGGACTTCTGATGGCAGTTGCAACAATCTTTATAACCCCACATGGGGAAAGGCATTTACATGCTTTACTAGACTAATGCCACCGGCGTATTCTGATGGGCATTCAGCCCCACGTATTTCTGTCTCAGGACAGCCGCTTCCGAATCCGCGTATACTTTCTGCAGTTGTGCATCGCGATTTAAATTATCCCGCGACATACACTCACATGGTTATGCAATACGGACAGTTCTTTGCTCATGATATTGCGTTCACTCCGAGTTCGAGGACAAGTAATTGCTACTTTGTATTAAATTTACTGCATACTAGATTATTAGTTACACTAAACAAGGTCATTCGGATCATTAAACAAAATATTTTAATTCGATTTTATTTTTTATTTAATTTATTTTTTAATTTAATTTAATTTTGCTTCGAATTATCCTCAGGGGATGGTCAAATGATCCAGTGCTGTCCGCTCGAACCCAACAGTCACCCCCAATGCTACCCGATTCTTGTGCCGTTCGATGACCCGTTCTACGCCCAATGGGAAGAGAATTGTCTAAACTTTGTGCGTACCGCGATGTGTCCGCAGTGCCGTTTGGGTATGTTTGTTTAATACGCAATAAAATATTTAATAATATACAAAAAGAGTTAAATGATGGATATGGTTTGAGTCGACCTGAATTTTGAAACTCATCATTAAGTATTGATTTATTTGGTTTTATTCATCTTCTCTTTTGTCTATTCTCTCCGAAACAGGACCACGTGAACAGATGAACCAAATAACGGCGTATATTGATGGGTCTCAAGTGTATGGGAGTATGGAGAACGAAACGAGGTCTTTATGGACAAGAACCGGACCGGGTAATTACATGTTTAATACTATTGTGTGTATTAAGTTTATGCGTACTCACACTATTGACTTCTGTATGTGTGTGAATGTGCAATAAAATTTTCAATTCGGCGCATTCATTTACTTACAAAACAAATTCTTATTATTAACGTTAAGAGATTGGGTCAATGATATCATAATCAGGGACAAATGCAGATACCACATGCAGATATCTTCAAATACTATACATAATCAATTTTCCATTAATCAATGTTATAGCGAATGCATCACCTGTTAAATCATAATAAATGATAATAATTTGTTTGCGGAGATTTTCACTCTCATTATTCCATAGCGGGACGGATGCACGTATCATTGTCACGAAACGGCGGCGAATTACTGCCGCATTCACCTGAACCCGACAGTGATCAGTGCAGTAAACCGGAACAACAGCAGTTCTGCTTTAAGGCAGGTAATGTCAGTGCATTAATATGCAATTTGATTATTGTCAAATAAATTATTAAACGGTAAACAGTACTGACGTAATCCCAATTTTGTTATTCTAATCGAAAGGCGATAAAAGGGTGAATCAACATCCTGCACTAACGGCATTACATGTCCTTTGGCTGAGGCAACATAATAGAATTGTAAATGAACTAAAAACTATAAACCCCCATTGGAATGGCGATTTGCTTTATGAAGAAGCAAAGTATGGAAATTAATTGATTATTTAATAACTAACGATTTATGATTGACGTTTATGCATGAATTTGTTTTTCAATTTTCTACAACAATAGGCGCATTGTTGTTGCTCAAATGCAAACGGTAACATACTCAGAATGGTTGGCACTTGTCATTGGTCCCGACGCTATGAAATTCTTGAAACTTTACATACTTCCGGACGGTTATACTGAATACGACCCTAACACTAACGCCGCGATAATCAATGAGTTCGCAGGCGCCGCATTCCGTTTCGGTCATTCTCTAGTCAATAATATTTTTGCTGAAATACTCCCGTCGGGCAAAACATCGGGTTACAGACTTAGGGAATTCTTTTTTAATCCGTTCGGGTTTTACGATGGTCAATTTGATTCTGTACTAAAGGGTCTTATAAGTCAAGCGGCACAGAATCGCGATCCTTTTGTTTCATCAGACATGAAGAATCATCTTTATCGGCCGAAAGATAATCCTTACGGACTCGATTTACCAGCGTTTAACATACAACGGGGACGCGATCATGGAATTGCCGGATATACACAATACCTGAAGTTCTGTTTTGACGAAAAGGTTAACATGTGGAATCAGTTAGACCAGTATATGCCACCATCGCAAAGAATGAGATTCCAGAAACTTTATAAGTGAGGGCTTAGATGTGATTTGATTATGTTGCATTATTTAAAATATATGCATTTATATATGCATTTAATATATATATATATATATATGTATGTATGTAAATATATATATATTTATTTATTCGCAATTACAATAGATCAGTACACGATGTTGACTTATTTTCGGGAGGTTTGGCTGAGTACCCTCTCCCCGGCGCTGCTGTGGGACCCACATTCACCTGTATTATTGGGATTCAATTCTACAATCTCAAGTACGGAGACAGATTCTGGTTTGAGCATGGGAATCAAGTGGGTACATTCACCCCTGGTATGTACCATGCATTATACTAACAATACATGTACATTTATATATAAAGATGAATTCACTAAATATTTAAATATTAATAAATTTTTAATTTTATTAATTTTTATCCTATTTTCGCAATCTATTAATAGATCAATTGCGAGAGATAAAAAAGATAACATTTGCCAAATTAATATGTGCCAATGGTGATAATATTGAGTTTGTTCAAAAGAATGTATTCCGTGGCGAATCAGAAAAGTATGTATATATGTATATAAAAGTATAAAAGTATGTACATATGTATATAAAAGTATGTATATATGTATATAAAAGTATGTGCATATGTATATAAAAGTATGTATATATGTATATAAAAGTCGATTTTGATGAATGAATCACTCTCATTATAACGCAATTCATCAAAAGCCGCACTTAATTATGTATTTATGATGCATTTTAAGAGAGAATTTAGAATAACTGAATTGAAATGAATTTTGATAACCCAATCCCAGTCATGAGTTTTACTTTCACAGATCATCCTTAAGGATATCGTATTTAATTTCTAATACTTCCTGCGCTTTTGGCGATTGTGTCTCACTTAAAATGATCGGATGATACTCTTTAGCGGCATGCTTAAGTCACGCATTTTCATTTTATGGGACACTAAACAAAGCCGTTCTTTGCTTAGAGTCCGCAAAATGTATTTTTATTTTTTTAAATTATGCTTTTTTTACCATATAAAAAAGCATAATTTTTTATATTAAAATACATATTTTGCGGGCTCTATGCTTATTCTTTCATGATATGAGTTTCAAAGAGGGTTGTGACAGAATTCTAATTTATCATGATATTAAAGAAATAAAAGATTATGGTGTTAATCTCACGGAAAGATTTATAAATGCATGAGACTCTTTCAAATGACTGCCGAATAATTTGTTTGTGTTTTATTTTGATTGTCGATGTCGTGCGGCTTATGAATTGCATTATTAAAAACATGGAGAGAGGAATAATAATAAATTAAACAGCACTTGAGATGTTTCACTTTAGGAATTCTAATTTAAATTGTTTTAATTACAGGAATCCTGTGGTTCCATGCAAAACTTTAAGCGACTCAGATTTAGGTCCATGGAAAACAGCTCCGGGTATGGATTAATCATATACATTTATATGCCATTTTAGTATTATACACATCACATTTCCTTTATTATAAATTCAAAAGAGAATTGTAATTTTTAATTTTATTTCTAATTATAGTTTTATATTTTTTAATATGTTTAATATGTTTTAATATGACATTTTAAAAAATTTATTATTAATTGTCAGGTAACTTCCTGAGTAATCCCGGCGCTTCTCAAGAACGGTCATTTCCTCCACCACAACCCTATCCACCACCACAACCTCATCGCCGACCGCAGCATCGTAACCTTAATTTTAATAATCTAATTAACTCTGTGTATAAATCAGCCGCTGCTGCTGCCGCCGCCGCTGCTTAATTCAGTTCCCTTTCAATTGCAATCGGTTATTATTACTTTTTTAAAATTGTTATGAATTAGAAAATTAATCATAAAGAAATACATCATTTCATTTTTGCTCATTATTTGATTTACTATTATTAACGTTTATATTTCCCCCGTTAACAATTATTTTTCACCACACATGCGCATGTCAGTCGCGTTAACAAAACTATTTCATCCGCTAACAAATAATTTTCACCCATTTTATGCACTGAACCGCGTATCACATGAAAATTAAATGATAACGGATGAAAGTTTTTTGTTAACGCAACCGGAAGTGCCTTAGTGCGGTGAAAATAATTTGTTAACAGAGGAAATATAAACGTTAATATAGTATATGGTGCCACAACTGAGATACGTCCATTGAAAGCCTATGTTCAAATGTCATAAAAATCTAAATTAAGGGGAAATTCGTGTTTTTATGTCAGTGATAACACTTGGATTGGGCTTAAAATGCACTCTCCGCATAAATCGTAAATACAAAAATAGCATAAAGATTCAGCTGAATTCGTAATAAGGCTTTGGGTTTTGGCGCTGACGCTTTTCGTCCTCAATAATAGTCCATTACAATTTAATAATTCGTTTAGTTTTTTAATTATCCATTTTTGTATTTTTCGTATTTAATTATACTATTTTTTATGACTTAAGGCGACACAACGGTAATGGACCTTTTATTTGTCGACAAATAATTGGTCTCAAATTATTATTTTTTAGTATGTTATACATATATATGATATACATTATCAATAAATGACCACGGGAATGGTTAATTATTAATTACCATGTTAATTACCATGTTAATTACTATGTCTTATCAATTTAAGTCGAAACATTACATTATTTTCAAATGCTTTTTTAAAAAGTATCATTTGTGTTAACTTTGATGAGATATGATCATCATGTATATGGTCATAAACGCAAATAAATGTCCATTTTGATTATCGTATCTCAAAGAATAATAATTATTGTAAACAATTAATTAATAAATATATTTTTATGGCATAAACAAAATAATGCATTTTATTTTTTATTTAATTTTATTTCTTTTTTAAACTAATATTTTACGTTTATTCACGAAACATACGTTTATTGCATAAATAATGATTATCCTTTTAAAAAATTAATATTTTAGAGACGACATAAATATTTTTAAATATTTTTTAATTTTATAATTAACTTTATTTTCATAATCCATTTTCGTAATTTAAATGCAATTCAAATGTAAATAAATGTAATTGAAACATTTAAAAAGTTTTGCATTTCCTAAACTCTCATAAATTGCGCCATCGTTTTGAATAACATTAACATTCATCAGCTGTTTGCATGTGTAACACGTGCGTTTGAAATTATTGCTTTTCGTTTGAAGCAATTAACGATTGTTAATTGAGTTTTAATTAAATTTTTTTGTTTAAAATTAATGAACATAATTTTGTTCGTGATTCATTAGTTTAATATGTCAGTGAAATCGTGTATTTTATTAATCTGTGGAATTCCCGCGTCCGGAAAAAGCGAATTATCACTAAAATTCAAGAAATTCTTCCGTAATGATTCGTCAGTTTACATCATTTCAATTGATAAATTAATGTCTATTGAGGAACAGTCTATTGTTGTACAGTCTATTGTTGCACAAGAAAGTGGTGAATGGAAACGGTTCAGAAACGATATTCTTTCGGCGGCCGATTTTTTCATACGAAAGGTTTTGAAAATAGGAAATGTGAACTCAAATTTATCGGAAAAATGTGCGAACATTTATCAAAACATATGTATGAGTAATGATCTAACGATTGAGGGACGCGATTTTCTGTTAATTGTCGATGATAATTTATATTACAAAAGCATGCGTTATCAGTGGTATCACATTGCGAAACATCATCATATGGGCTATGCTCAGATAATAATTGACTGTCCTTTAGAAACGGCATTACATAGGAACAGAGAGAGATGTTCCAATGAGATGATTCCCGACGATATCATTATTAAGATGCACGAAAGATTTGAGCGCTCAGATATGTCCGGTTTCGAATCAAAGACTCTGACTCTTACCGTAAACACTGAAGTATCTGATGATACCGTTGAGTTTATCATCGACGCCCTCAATGACCCGATAATGGGACCCGATTGTGAAGAGAGAGATGCCCTAAGGGCACAATCAAAAGCGATTACACTTTCCAATGTAATACATCAGACTGATTGCGTTTTACGTGACTCAATCCGCGCCAAAATAAACCAAATTCAATGGAATAATAAATTGGAAATCGGAAAATCAATGAGTGAAGCGAAACGATCATTATTAATACAAATAAAAAACGGTGCAATTATATTACCTGATGATGTGAGTAAAGCAATTGTTTCAGAATCAGAGACGAACGAAAAAGCAAAAGAATTTTTGATGAATTTATTGGAAAAAGAATTACTTAAGCATAAAATCACGTTTTAAGGATTATGTTTAAAAGTACTTTTGAGCATCTAAAAGAGATTACATCCGAAAGAATACCGGTCATTGATTGTATGACACATTTCGATGTTTATAAATTGAGGTAAAAATTATGATATTAAATTTTGTGATAATCGTTGGAATTGATTCCCTTCCTTTTCATGTATATGAGACGTGCGTTTTCGATAAGTAATGCTTTCCTTTCGTGATATGATTTCATACGTTCATTTGCGTTTTTCCCAAATGTTTTAGCACCCGTATTAAAGTTTAAAACACTCTCATTAACTGTTAACATATTTTTCCTGTTCGATGATGCACTTTCAGATGCTGATGTATTCGATATGCTCTGTGATTTACTATCAATGATTTGTTCGGGTGTGAAACTAACGGTACCGTCCAAAATACGTGTAATGGTATCATCGATATTTTTTGTAACTTTAAGATCCATATGAATGGCATCGATTGGCACCTGTGGAAGAACCTCTTTAACTTTCCGTGACATAATCTCCAATTGAGGCGATATTCCACTGACTGATGCCGTTGGGATGACGATACCCGACCTTTGATTTGGTGAAGACAAAACCTGTTGAGACGACTCATGAGAGAGACGTTTTACGAGTTCCACTTTTTCGGCATCAGTAAAGTTCGTGGCGGTAATGCACATGACACGTGCCATCGTCTTCTGAACCCGTTTTGTGAAATCGTCAATCGACTCATTTTCACTGCGTTTTTCAACAGATAAATATCTAAACATACGAAACAACATAATTACATGAATGTACGTGAGGAAAATACCAATAAATTACCTGATGTTGAATATGGTGAAAGGTACGAACAGAACCCAAAAGAGGTCGGACCACCATCGGCTCCCCAATACTGATGGCGTCACTCTCATTGGCGGCGCTCGAGTAATTGATAAGAATACCAATTGAATAGGCATGTCCAATGAGAATGGCCAACTGCTGAACTTCAATAGCCCGACACGACCATTGGTGGTCGCTCCTTCCGGATGTGCTAAGATCGGCAATGATTGATCAGTACAATTGATGTGACGTTTCACATTTTCAATGAGAACGGCTCTCCCATTCTCAATGCCGAAGTCGTGAAAACCCAAACCCCAATTGAGATACTTCGGAAGTGACCACACACCGGGCACAACACACGGAAGAACGAGATCTATGGCTATGTGATCGAAATTGGTTATGTGATTACTCACGATCACTTTAGTGGAAGATTTGCTTTTCAATGGCGGAGTATCGATTTCTTTCACAATGATCCCGATTATCGCACACATCGTGCGGAGAATGAAACTTTACAATAAAAATACATTATTATTAATTACATAAATTAACCTCTGACAGAATTACCATCGAATGGACGATGCTTTTGGTAATAGAGTGGCGATTAGAAACGCGTGTAACCCTATGAATACCCGAATCACACACAGACATAAACCAAAAGGAATATATACAATTAAAGGGATTAAATTCCATTGTTGCGGTATCCTTTAAAAAAATAAACATTCGTTAACACAGGTAATGAATGTACACGTATATATACCGATTTATATCAAATAACTTTTCAATTTCAATACTGTTATTTCCATTTGACTGTGATAATTGTGTTCGTAGTGATGGTGATGATGACATTTCAGGGCCAACAATTTTATTACGTTTATTCGTAATGTTTTGTTAAAAATCACTCCGATTGTTGAACCGAAACAAATTTCCAAATGTGTTTTAATCGATAATCACAATTCGCAAATCAAATTTAATACAATTCGTGTCAATCGAATCAAATTAATTAATTATTAAATTAATAAAGAATCACGCCACAGATGTACATTTATATTTTTGTTTTTGCAAATAATTACGTGCGATTTGTTTAGGGGTGAAAGTTATTGAATATCAACTTCAATAGTACCACAATAAAGGGACACAATAAATGGGGCATTATTTGTGTTGAATACAAATGTCCTATATATTTGTATGTATTTCATGGTAAATATGTTTTTTGTTTCGTAACATATCATTGAATTAAATTCAGATTTACGATGTTTTAATAAACAATTAATTTGTTAATGACAATTAAATTGTATTGTATTGTAATGTATTGTATTGTATAATGTCTCAATCGGAATCATTCGTAACAAATGATTTGAAACGCCATAACAGTGTTCTGAGCTGTGAATTGACGCGATTGGAGTTAATTAATAATATATTACAGCGAATTATTGACGCTTATCATAAGAGAGATGCGATTGGCACTGAAATTATCGATAATATTGACGATGACCGATGTCCTGATTTAGAAGAATATAAAAATTTGGGCCGCGAAATCATCATATTGTCTCAGAAGTGCCAAATGATGAAATGCGTCACACAATTGGAAGTGATTTGTGATAATCGACACATTAATACACTTAATAATGAATCTCATGATAATGAATCTCATGATAATGAAGATCCGTGTGATGTTCACACAAATCAAACGAATCTCGTCACTGAAACCTCTGTAATCGGTTCATTACCATGTAATGAATTGAGACACAATGATACTCATGATACTCATGATACTCAAATCTCGAATTATGCCAAAACTAATTGTGCTGAATTAACTCACATTAAAAGACTACGATTAAATAGAATTAAGAATAAGTCTATAGTCGTGAATGACTCTAATAACGGTATTAATGCCGTTGACTCAAATCATAGTCAATCATCAAATGTCAATTATAAATTAAGAATCAGAAAAAATAAAATGCCACTAAAAGAGGGTGATAATAATAATAATAATAATAATATAAAAGAAATGCCAAAAGAGAAAGTCATTTCTGTGAAACGACAATTGAATAATGATAATAAATGTGTTCATAAAACTAAATTTGAAGAGCGTAAAAATGTCTATTGTAAAATGAGGAAATTTAAATGTCAGCGATTGACGTACGATAAAAAGAAATTTCATGTTTCCAAAAGTAAATTAACGTGCAATTATAAGGGATGCACTTTCGTTACCGTAATTCAGAATCTTTATCAGACTCATCTGAGGAAACATCAGCTCAATCAAAAGTATATGTGTAAATGGCCAAAGTGCGGACAAATCTTTTCAAATGAAATTTTATTTAAAAATCATATGGAATCACATCCATTAAAACTCTATGCATGTGAATGGCCCAATTGTGGAATGAGATTTTTCAAGATTTGGAGTTTCATTTTACACAAACGA
Source organism: Hypochthonius rufulus (assembly GCA_000988845.1). Taxonomy (NCBI): domain Eukaryota; kingdom Metazoa; phylum Arthropoda; class Arachnida; order Sarcoptiformes; family Hypochthoniidae; genus Hypochthonius; species Hypochthonius rufulus. The sequence continues at coordinate 16,201 of LBFL01016685.1, forward strand.
ACCCATAATAAGAATAATGCTAATAATGGTGGTGCTAATGATGGTGATTTTACCATTGAAACTAAACATAACATCATCAGCCCGCGTCCATTCACATGCAAATGGTTGAGCTGTGAATATAAAACCAATAATTATGTTCATTTAAAGGAACATCAAAAACGCGCACATTAATGTGCTGTAATGTCGATTATGGTCATTCGGATAATCGAATGTTATGGTAATAGATTATGCAGAGAATGGACACGCTTCGGAAGTGAATGAAAATAATTGAGATAATATTACATCGGATAATGATGAATGTAATATGATATAAGATTAAATCTTTAACATGATGATCGACATATTCATTGGAATAGAGTTTAACAGATGTTTATGTATTGATAATCGTAACGCATCACTGTTAATGTATTAAATAAATGACGGAATTGATTATTTAAGAAGTGATAAATGAAATGAAATGATGACATTTGACTGATAATAAATGAGTGTTTTGATTTATCGTTTTTATGGTTTTGACATTTTACACCCGAATCAACAACTGAATCTCATCCGTATTAATATAAGTCAATAACTGATTTAATCACTGATTCTTTCGATTTAACAATCACTGGCGGATGATTGTTTTTAATATATTTTTATTTTTATTTTAAATTTTCAAATTTTCAAATTGTAAATAAATAAAATTTCAATATTATGTTTTATATTATTTTTATTAATTACATTTTATTATATATTTCACGATTGTATTTTAAAATTAATAAAAATCACGACAAAATTTTGTAAAACGATACGAAATAACAATAAATTTTATTATGTTTCATGTTTAATGAAAATTATTCGACCGAAAATTTAAGAAATTAAATTATATTTATAGTTAATAAATAAATCTTAAAGAATATTTTTGTTTTCATAAATAAAAATTCATTTTAATTGTAATATTAAATTTATATTTCGCGCCGCAACAGTATCGAAGTGACCGAAGATTGTGAATATATCCGAATTAATTTGAACTTTTGTCATATTCAGGAATGACCTTTACTTTTTTAATAATAATTTTCATATATGAATCATGCATAACTAAAGTGTCACAAAAGGAATACTTTTATATAATTAAAAATATCGCCGAATATTTTATAGTGCAATAAGTTTATCTATGACTATAATTTGTGACCCCAGGCATATATAGGGATGTAGGGTATAGGGGATGGGGGTATAGGGTGAAAATTAAAGGAGAATTATATTTACTTTCAATGGGCTTCACTGCAATGCTTTACTACACTATTGATTTGTGTTACAAGGGCTTCACTACAATAAGTGATCTTTGCTTTTACTAATACAGTGACTATTCGATTTTCTGACCTAAAATTAAACAATTTGTTGGTCCGCCATAGGGCCTAATGTTAAAATAATTCGTTTTTCTGAAAATTCGATTCTCTGAACATGTTCGGTCCCTTCAGATTCAGAAAATCGAATAGTCACTGTATTAGTTATTGTATTATAGAGAATTTTCATATATGAATCTTGCATAACATTACAGTAAAACACTAATGAATACTAATTTTATTATCGAACAATAAAATTGCAAATTAATTTTAAAAACACAAAAATTAGAAAATATTTTTAATATTAAATATAAAGATTAAATTAAATTAATTAAATGTAACTCTTGAAATATTTTCGAAAAATTTTTAAGTAAATTTTTAAGTAAATTTTTAAGTAATTCCGATTTATGATTAATTTATTGATTTAATTTTATAACATAATTATATTTTTTGGTAAAAAATAATAATAATTAAAATAAATAAAATAATAATAAATAATCAGATCATAAATGAGATCAGAGACATAATAAAACTAAAATTTGACAAATAAAATAATAAATTATTTTCTTTAAATATTATATAATTTAATTTGCGAACACGTAAATTCTCCATAACGCAAACACTACCATTGACTAGAGACTCGTTTCCAATATTCGTATGTTAACCTAATACAACGCAAAAAACTTATGTACGTGAACATAAGTTACGGACGGTAATGAGTTTACGTTATAGAGTATATATATATGTATAATTCAATAGTACGAGTAATATATTAATTTACAATTAATTAATATGAATATTATAATTCCAATATTTTAGTTTTGGATGCAGATTTTCGATTCTTTAACATACGATACGCTTCCCTATCATTTTGGGTTTGTCGTGCGCTGATGCGTCGTCCCTGAAGTGACAACGATGATGGTACAGTACAGGGACGTAAATTTAATCCTAAATACTGAACTCCTTTTTCAATAGGACATAATGGAGATAACACTAAATCCTTTTTAATTGCGATTGGAGATGAGATTGGGTTTTGTAAATTAAGTGAGAGACCGGAAGAAATATCCTATAAATATATAAATTATTTAAATTAAATACATTTAACAATACATTTAACAATGGTCATTTACTTGAATCGCCGTTTCGCTATGAGATGTTTTTATTATTGAATTTGCATCAAAATTGTCACCACTGATGGAATCGTGTTTTAGGAGTTGATTTTGGTCATTGTAAACTTTAAAAAGAGTAACGCACGATGCACTGCTACACGATGGTACATCTTCAGAAGAAATTGAGATCATTTTGATTCGATTACCGATATCTAAATTAATCGGTGTGAAAATTTCCGATTCATCTTCTAATTCATTTTCATCTTCATTCATGAGTATTTGCGGTGTCGAAGAGAATTCCACTGCCAATGAACTGATTGAGGTTTGACTTTCGGAAGCTTTTAATTGCAATTGTCTTAATGATGCTTTTTTCATTGAGTCGAGAATAAAATCATCGAATTCATGTAATAATGAATGTTTATGTGATTTAATAATGTTTCCATCATCATCAACAGGTAATTCATTAGTCCCTAATGTTAGTCCTGTCGCTAAAATACCACAACTCTCAAGTAACAAATCGTTATTTCCTGTCGTAACCGGAAATGTCTCGCGATTCCTTAAAATATGTGTTACTTCTTCATTATCATCGAAATCACTGCATTCTGAATAATCAGAGCTCATCGATCGTTCAGAAAAACATGAACTCGAAAGTTGTGAATTATAATATTCTATAAGTTTATGTTTTTTCAATTTCCTCATTGAATCATCTTCAGAATCATCTTCTCCAAAACTGCCGATATTAAACGCGACCGCACTTTTGGGTTCAGTCACCGGTTCCAAAACGCTTCTTTCAGTCGTATTAAATTTTCCATTACGACGAGTGAATTGTGAAGATACATTAGTGAGTGAACGCGAACAATAATTAAATAATTGTCCGTCCGATGTATTCATAGGCAAATTAGAAACAAACGAAAAGATATTGCGATTTCGCGAATTCTTAATCATGTCACTTGACATATGACAGATTTTACTCTTTCGTCTCTCCAATTTTCCCTCAAAAAACGGAACATTCAATGACTTAATATTCAATGCGACTTTAAATGATTCACAAATTTCTTTTAACGATTCCATTGCTTCTTCAGCATTACGTATCGGAATTGCAATGTTATTAAAGAATCGAGTATTTGTGGAACGGAACATATGAAAGTACCCTGAAAGTCCATCATATAAATAATGCAATCGTATACAGTAATTTAATTTGGATTTAATGGAAAATATTTGATTCGGTTCCGGTCCCAATTCTATTTTTTCCAAATCTTCTAACAGAACTCTTTGGTATTTGATGATCCGATCCGTTTGATCATCATACTCAGCGATATAATACGAGTCTTTGGTTAATATGAGTACCGTGTCCATATCGAGATCGGAATGTGAAGCATAACCCGTGTCAGCATCAATCAAAGGCCATCCGCCCAAAACCACTTCATTATCGGGGATCAGTATTTTACTGCAGTCTTCGATTAACATTTTGACCCTTTCGTGATGCTCATGCTCATTGCTAATTATACTGTCAGTATTATCATACGTAATCATATGCTCATTGTCAGGACTATTCAAATCATCAGAGATGGGAATTCCCTGTATTATATCTAAGGTCGCCTGACGATACGCATCATTAATTCGGTTCGTATAATACCGATTCGCAGAGTTATTACGATCTTTTACAATTCCCGTTATTCGTTCACCCGTTCGAGTGAAATCACTTTTAAGTGCAGCTGTACCCGCATATTGAAGACTAATAATATCACCATTATTCGCCCATAGCATTTGTAACAAACAACGACAGTTCAATGGCAATTGTCCGTCGGGAGGTAAAAGTCCCAAACGAATGAACTTTTAAAAAAATTAATATTAAAAAAATTAAATAAAAAATTGCAAAATACTTGAGTATCCATGACTATCCTCGCAATTGCGGTTTCAACGATATTAGTCCGGTCGAGACAATCAATACAATTAATTCTAAACGTCCCCCGCTGTTCACATATAACTCCATTAGAGTCGGCCCAAAAGAACCGCATATCTTTTATTATGTCTTTTATTGAATCGATGAGAACAGAAACATTTTCAAATTTCATTCCGCGACTGTAAAAAACATTAAATCGATGAGTAAAAAAATCGCATTAAAATTAGGTTTACATTACCAATAATCGTGAAAATCAAATGTAACATATGTTAAGAAAGGACTGTCGTAATTAAGTACATGATTAATATACGCATCGGCAATGATCTTTTCGCGTCCC
>LBFL01016692.1:0-12703 GCA_000988845.1 Hypochthonius rufulus
TTCCTTCACATACAAAGGTGCACACTCATTGTGAGATAAAATTATTTCAGTGCTCATACCTTTAAATGCAGTATTATATATTATTATATACTCTCCGAACTCATAAGAGGCGATGTTTCATTTGTCATCGATAATTTACTGCCAGAGGTGGAACAGTGTCATAATATTATTCCATCGGCAATAAATAGCATTGGAAATAACGTGAATTTATATTTGAATTTTTCCATAAAATCCCCGTAAAGTAAACCTTTGAAATCCTGGAAAATATCATCATTCATTATTCTTTGGTGTGTATTAATAAAATATGAATTTAATAAAATACCATTGATTTTAATGATTTTAATTTTTAAATAATAGAATTTAATTTAATAATTTAAAGATAATGCAATTTAATTTATATTATTTTTGGTTTGTCTTTTACTTAATTATTTAATGCATAAAATGAAATTATTAAAAATATTTAAATTAATGCATTTTTGAAATTCCCGCTCTGAACTGTATTTACAAAACAAAAAACTCATTAATAATTAAAAATTCATTAAAAGTAATACATTATAATATATATATAAATATATTTTATTATCATTATTAATAAAGAATTCTGTTTTTAACAGAAAATCATTACCGAAGTGCGTGATGATTCCATTGATTGTACCGGTGATGACATTTCTAATATCAGTGATGATCATTTATCGATGACGTAATGCAAATCAATTATTAAATTACTGTTGAATATGAATACAAATGTATGTGCATAAATGTCTTAAAAAACTCAAAAGTGATACGAACGATAACAATCGTAAGACACCGCATCACGCATGTCCATGACCCGTGTCATGACCTCGGGTCACGTATGTAATGTGAATCTAAATGCAGTATATCGGTGTGAATCAAAGTGAAGGATCAACAAAACATCGAATCACGTGACACGACATAAGATCGGATTAATGTGAGTATAATAATTGCATTATTTGATAATCGTTTTGTTTAAATTGTGCTGCGGAATTACTTTTGATATTTCAGTGTTTAACTAAACCTTCGATTAATGATAACGTAAAATTATGCAATTATTTTAATGAAATTATTATTAATTTAATTTTCAATTGACAATTCTAATATAAATCGTATCGCATCATTCGGGACATATTTAGTCCGACATTAGCATTTCCCGTGACACGGAACATGACAAAATCCCGAGAAAATCCCTGTAAATACGGAACATTTGAGATTATTAATTAATTAAAATGAATTTTTAAATAATATATTTCCACTGAAAACGGAATTCTTATTTTGGGCGGTGATGTATTTGAGGGTCAATAAATGGAAACTTTATTAATGCCGGTATTTAAGTCTAAGAATATAATGGAACATATAAATTACTTTTGAGATAATAAAAAAATATGCCTTTTAATTTGTCTCATTTTCTCCATCGTGTGGTGTTTAAACTGATTTTTTCTGCGAAAATTTATCGCCTCTTTTATTATCATATAAATCCATTTGAATATGTTTATTTACATTAAACAATATGTTTGTAAATTTTGTACATAATAATCACACGGAATTTATAAATTACAAAGTACTATCATATGTTTGTTTATTATACTTTTTATGAGTTTCAATTGAGAAACATAACAAAAACGGCAGTTAATGTAAAATGAAGAAATACTTAAAGTAATTAATTTTAATAATTATTTGGACATTAAATACTCGAAATGACTCCTCTATTAATATCTTTATTTCAAGTGTAATGTAAATTATCGCGTTTATACCGCCCAAACAATAATGTTAAAAGGGTTAATGAGAGGTTAGAGTGTGATTCGAATTTATATTATTTATTTTCACCCGTTTTAAAGACATAACTTTAAAAGAAATTACTTTATTAATGAACGCGCACTTTAGAAATAACGCTGAAAACATATTCAGGTACGGGGGACATAAGATAAATGATAATGATCTGTTTGTGGGTGGAAGTGTAACGCACTTAAGAATGATTGACGCTTAATCAGTCACCATAAGAAAAACAGAAATTGACATGAAAATTTCTCAATAAACTGAACCGCACATTGTTATTGGTCCAAAAGAATAATAAAGATCTGTTCACCGTAACAGAATCTCATTAAATACAGGGGTATCGTTTCGAAGAGATCATTAAGACATTAACAGATAATAATAAATAACGAGACAGGGAATGATGAGTTTTTGCAACTCACATATTTGTCTTTACATACATTTCTATGTGACTCTTGATAATAATTTTGGAATAAAATGCAGGGATACGAAAAACATAAAAAATAACTAAATTTTTCTTGTGATTGCATACCCCATGTGAATCTCCCCCGAACATGATTCCCCTGAAAATTGCAACCCTAACATGTTTGACTGAATTAGTGTCCGAAAATAATAGCCCCGAAAAAGTACTTATGATATAATCGTAATAATAGTAATAATAATATATTTCTCGTCTCACGTAAGTCATTTACCATTGAGCCTTTCTTCATCCTTCAGATGGTTGTGTGTGCGGATGCATCTTCAATAATGTGCACTGATGATGGCGATGGGCGCATACAGTACTGCGGTGAAAGACTTTTTTGATCAATTTTTCTCTGTTCTTTTACTTTGGTTTTCATGTCTCGTTTCTCGGTTATGGACGTGTGCATTCTCTGGTCACGTCCTTTGGTGCACTCTCATTCTAATGGCATTTTATATGTCTTCTCCATTTTCGTTGGTCTTTGCATTTTCTTATTTTCTTTTTCTTATTTTAGTTATTTTGGGTTTTAAGTTCTTTCGTATTTTTTTCATTTTCTTTTATCTCAAATATCTTTGATGATAAAATATTGATATTTGATAATCCCCCTCTAAACATCGTACCCCTTCAGAAAGTCTTAAGATATTGCAAATAATTTATTCATTTACTGACGATTCTATTTTCTTTTTGGTCATTTATGGGTCCATATGCGTAATTCACTATCAAATTTATGGATCACTTTGAAATTTTTGTTTTCAGCCAAAACCTAAAACATTAATTTCTGCCGATAATTTTATGGTAATTTAAAATTTGTGCCGCAAATTATCCGCTTTAATTTTTTATCTCACGGTTTATAATTCGCAATTTTCACGTATTAACGTTTGTTTTTTGTTATAATTGTGTTAACGGTAATTCTCGATAAACGCAATAATAACATAATTATTAATTATATATTTTTTCAATTTAAGTAAAAACTTTTGAACTCATTTTTCATAATAATTACGCACAACAAACAAATCGCATAATTCTCATCGACGAATGCATATTATGAATAAATTAAAAATTAGAAAATAATTAAAATGATTATGATTTGGATATTAAAAGAAAAAATTTGTTTATATAAATTCAGTGACCCCTTCCAACAGTACCGGCAGTATGTGATGATGAGCATTGCACATCCATAAGCATCCATCGAACATCAGTAGCACTGATGAGCCCGACGAGTACAGTATGCGTTGGACCATCTGAACCTATATTATTATATCCTCAGATAAAACAGAAAATGCATTGCATAGGGCTGTACGTGCTTAGCATGGGAAACCTATTCTTGAGCATGATACGTGACGGGAATACCATTATCCATTGGCTCGAACCATTGCTAAAGAGCATGGCAATGGGTATAGTGAACCGCTGCTTCTGCTCCGCAGTGTCGAAAGTACTACCGATGATCCCTTTTTTCTTATGCGTGTAACATGCATGCGCGTGGCCGTACAGTGCCGTGGTATGGCATAACAGAGCGTTGTGATGTGATATAACACATATTGAATCTATGGATACCTCCGCTGGGCTCTTAACCATGCAAGCAGATCGAAACATATTTACCTGTCCATCCAATCAGATCTGAAGGTAGGCGGGACACCCTACCCTTGTTGACACCGAAGTACAGGGTGTCTCTCCATGCATATGGTGCCGTGTATTAGCATTGTTGTTGTTGATCATCATCATGTCCCCCCTCTGATATAAAAAAACTCTGCCGTCTATATTAATGCCGCCGCTGGTGATGGCATTATGCTACCCCTATCCTGTTGTATCCGCAGTTGACTCTGTCATCTCAACATGTGATGATATCCTATAGTTTGTGCATGTGTGTGACTCAAGAGTTTAAAGCTGATCGTATCACTCTTATTCTGTTCGATTCGAATAATAAATTACTTATCAATACGCTTCTCACGGGACTATCGACATAATTGTGCGGTAAATTGTAATTATTATCACAATCATCTGCCATTGATTGATCAGTACCGAAACCGCAGCCGGTTTCTCACTTCCATCAGTTTCATCAGTTCAACATTGTGACTCTTTTCTTCCGGTTCCTGAATATTCCGCAAAAGTAATTAATTTGCATAATTTTCCGTTATCGTGAATATGAAAGAACAATTATTTTAATTGAATTTTTTTTTAAACAAAAAACTAATTTGAAAATTAATTAATTTTGTAATATAATGTTCCACTTTTGTTTATATTAGTTTTTTTGCTTATGATTGTATTTATCGCTGTGTTAAGTGTAAAGAGTTTACACGAATTTTTGATTATTATAAAATAGAGTTTACTAATATATAATCAATTTTATCAGTATCATTATCACCATGATTATCATCATTTCTTAGTCATAAGTTTCTTCCTCATAAATTGATAATTGACACACGAATCATCAAAAAATTATCCATAAAATTTGAAACTTTATTCGGTGCTTAACACTAAAACTGTGCGTCTCTCTTCCATTTTAGTACGAAATTTTGGCTAAAGATTTATAAATTTCGGGTTCCTTCGGATGCTCACACTAATGTAAGTTTAACATAATTAATTATTTTAAAGTTATAATTAGATTTTTAATATCGTTCCGCATAATAACGTGGAACCGAAATTAAAAGTGATTATTAATTAGAAATTTGCATATAATTAAAAACTGTACTCTCTTTTGATAAACTTTTAATAAATGATTAACTCATTTCCTTAATTAATGAATTAATTGCGTGATGAGATAATTACTTAATTTGCGGGTCGCCTCAAATTATCGTTAAGATTTTCTTATATCAAATTTATTATATATTTTCTTAATTTCAATATTTATCAGTGTTTTATTGTGAGTCTTAAAAAGAGTCTTAAACCATAAACTGGTATTGCATAACGTTAAGGATCAGTCTTTAAAATTTATTAATTCACAAAAATTTAAGCATTAATTAAACCGAAAAAAGGTGATTTGATTCGAATGATGATAATCAAATTATATTTAATGAATATAAATGAATATAAATTAAATGGGATCACTCAGAATAAGGAAATACATGTGTATATGCATATGTAAATGCAAATTTTATCATTTTTCAAACGGTTATAAACAAAATTTTAAGGCACAACGAAATATGCAAAAAATGGTATTATTATAAAATACTCGCGTTTCGTTAAAAAATAAATAAAATTTATCGATCCTTTCACGTGAAGAGATTTACTGTACCATTCATATAAATCAATTTCCTTGAATTTTGTTTTTTGTTAATTTAAAATTATAAATTTAAAATATTAAATTTAACGTAAATACGTTACGACACAATATAATTAATTGATATTTTTATTTTACCGTTCCATATACTTAATGTACAGCGCGATCATCTCACTTCAAATAGCTTTAATTATAGTTAAGAAAACGAAAGATCACACTGTAAAACATACGTGAATGTCGTTACTCATCGGTTTAGTATGTAAAAGAGAGAGAGAAAAAAGCAAAACCTAAATAAGAGTTACACTGTACCTTCAGGTTTGTGACCCGATCTCATCTTTTCACTCATATGACCCATCACTATCATCCTGCTTATGGTGGCAGTGGAAGTGCCGCATTTTAACCCCCTTTGGATTTATTTCAAAATTTGATTAATCTGAAGATATTACACAATTTAAAAGTGTACATTTAAGTGCTTTTGGAATTAAAATTCATCGAAATAACTGTTGAATTAAAAAAATTGTTTAGAGAGTACTGTTAGAATATGATTTGTATAGGAATATACACGAAAAAATTTTAAATTTCTGGTTTTACAAGTGAATGACATTTATTTTAAACGTGTTGTACTGTTAAATCGCTATTTATTTAAAAGTACTTTTACTTTTACTTTTTTTATTAACGGAATAAAAATCAAATTTCTAAAATAACCCTTCGATTTTTTGCATATGTTTTTATCTTTAAATACCGATGCTAAAATGAGGATTAACATAAATGTGCATTTATAATTTGAGTTTATACGTGATTTGTCGATATTAAATTTAACAAAAATTTAATTTACTCATTAATCAATTGATTACCCTATCAAAATATCGGTTTGAGGTGCAAATAACATTAAAAGGATTATAAATTTTAATTTTTAGTTTATTTAAGAAAATACCGAATGAATAGTAAAAATGTAATTACACCTCTAAGCGGCACTTAACATCCCTATTTGAACCAAAGTTTAATGTTAATTTTTTTATTTCTTATTTAAGTTAAATGCATTTTATCGGTTAAATGTTAAATTTGAAAATTTTAAGACCCGTTTAATGATTTCAAAAGTGGAATTTTCTTGAATCTCCTATTATTATGATCTGAAAATTTAGATTAATCTTAGAGAAGAGAATTGTGATTGGAGAAGAGAAATCAAACAAATGACACACATTATCGTTAAATCTTTTTTTATATTAAAATTTTATATTATGTTAATGGTGGAAAATGTTTGTTATTGACCCTAATCAATAGGTATGCGATAGATTTTTGGGTGCACCAAAATATATGTACAAAAAGAAGAATAATGATTGAAATAAAATATCATTTCTGTAGATTAAGGAAAATGTTTTCAATCATTTAAGAGTGAAAGACATTAATGATAATGATAATCGCAGAATAATGCAGATCTGTAATGTGAATTCAATAGTAAAATAAATCGTCATTAAACATAAAAAGAATTTTAAAATGTAAACCCATAAATCAATAACTCTATTTGATACTGACATTAGTTATAGTACATGTATCATGTCATATATTAGTTTCGCTCATAATTTTTCCGGAAACATTTATATTTGAAAATGTATTTAAAACCATATTAATGCATGTGATACAACTTAAGATTGTATCTTAACATACGGTGTATACATTAATTTCAATCATAAAAATTCACATATAAATTTATCCCGAATTTTCCGCGCCATTTTATTACATTTATCATTCCGTCGCATTTAACGTTTTACTAAATATGCTCATGTAGAGTGTGATCATATAAAGCTATTACTGACTGAATAAATGTGCAATTTAAATCAAATTAAAATTGTGATACTAATGACTGACTTTGGCTATCGGCTGTTTCATGCGATCGATTTTAGTATATAATTTTCCCCATTGAAATAGAAATTAGGAAAATGCAACAATTAATATCCAAAACACTAATACATTTTCATTTTGCATGTTATACAATGCTTCTTATGTATTGTTGATTTAAGTATCTAAAACTCAACGTTAAGATTATCATTTATATCTTAATCCTCTCATTACTCTTATCCTTTGTTTTGCTTAAGAATATTTTTTATTATCTTATATAATACTTAAATTATGGAAAACGATAAAACTAATGAATATGTGAATTTATTTTTTAATATTTTTGCAAATTTTTAAACAAAAAATTACGTGTAATTTCAATATATTTTCGTAAATTTAAAATTAAATCTCAAAAATTAGTTTCCATTACTTAATGAAAAATAGTTAAATTAATTATTAAGACCACCTAGCCAACATTCGGCATTTTTCCAATTTTGAGGGGGCAAGGATAGGAGTAAGTTCCATTTTCTGGGAGGGGATCTACTTTATGCATTTTTCTTAGGCAATATTTTCATTTTTGAAAATTTTGAGGGAGTAAGGTGGGTAGGGTGGGTAGGGTGAGTAGAGTGGGGGGTAAAAATTTGCCTTTGTTCGTTTCATCATTATCAGTGACAGTTCTGATGATGATTAAACGAACTCTATTGATCATTCCATACTTTTATTAATAACTTTTTTTGATATATGATTTTTTAAATTAAAATATAATTTTTCATATTAAATAATAATTATTATTTTATTCTTGAAAAATGTCACAACAATTTTTATGCGACAGAAAATAGAGTAAAAATAACAATAATTGTGTTAAACAAAAATAAATTTATTTTTATTTATAAATAATAAAATAATTTTTAAGATAATTTTAAGTTTTCATTATATAGAAATAATTTCTATTAGAAAAATATTACACTAAAACCTCCTTAACGTGAATACTCCATTTTTGAGATCATTTATAATTTGCATAGATTTTCATAACTCGAATTATTTCCTATACTTTTGCATTGTAATGAACTTCCTTAACATGAATCACGAATCACGTGAACACACTTTGAAGTACCCATAATAGAAATACAACTCCCGTAACTTGAATAATAAGGTAAACTGTTAGTAAAGTAAAGTAAAGTAAACTGATATGTACAAATAATATGAAAGCACATTTCTATAGCGAGAAAACTTCAATTATACATTAATTATTAAAACTCTCGGTATTTTGAATCAGATTAAAATGCGGGACAATAGCAGGACATGAGGGACAATATACACTCTGAGCAAATTTCTTTCAGAATTCCATAGATTTTTTATATTTAATTTTCAAAATCATCATTAATTTTGAAAATAAATACTGCAGATTTATTGCGGGAAATAAATTATTAAATAATTAGTGATGTTATTTATAATGATGTCAGTCACTGCCTAAATTGGCATTCCTCTTTAAATGAACAAACTTATTATTGTATTACAATTTAAGAGTTACATTATAATGTAATTTTTATATTATAAATATAATATCGTAGTAAAGATCCTTACAAATTAGCTGTTCGTTATCTAAAATTAAAAAATATTCATATCTCTTATCACTCTCTAATAAAATATCAAAAAATGATGAGATTCAAAATCTGATATTAAATAAATATGAGTAAAAAGTATATGTTCAAATCATGGTTCCGGTGGTAAACGCACATCTTTTTCATTGTAAACATTATTCTCTATTTTCTAAATTTCAATTAATAATATAAATATTAAAATATGTAATTTTTATGTTATTTGATTTGAATTGAATTTACTGAAATTTCAAACGATAAACGCTTTCATGGAATAGTAAAATCAGAATCACGCGAATTTATAAAAAATTCAAATATTAATGTTAATGCAATTTTCAGTGCATTTTAAACTCTGAGAATTCAAAAACAATTCTCATCAAATTTTTTATATAAACGATAAGAATTGTTAATGATTGATAATAGAGTAATAAAACTGTTGCATTTCGAACTTTTGCAATTTCGAACTTGTGGTACTAAACCATCTTTACATCATAAAATTGTAATATTTTATAGTGTACTACAATCAGACGATGTAAAAATATATATGACCGAATTTTTCCAATATTTTTCATTGATATTACACGTAATCATAAATGTTTTATTAAATGTTTTCATATTCACTTGAATAATATGTGGGGTCAAATGAAATTTTTATTGTATTAATGTCAAGACTATTAAACTCGGACTCTACCAAATGTGAGGTAATCCATGATCGATAATTCAGTGGAAAAATACGTTTATATTTGAAACTTTTATTAGTAAATCTAAAATTAGTTCATAGATATATAAATCTTATGAATTCATTGACATATATATAATTGTGATTTTACCCAAAAAATCTAAATACGGGAGTTTTAAGCTCATGGATCATAACGATGAAAATGATTCGGATGATATGTCTCTGTTGCATTATGTCTTTCCCATTAACCTAAGTAAAGCCCATGCCTAATAACTTACGGGTGGTCCTTTATGAGCTCCTTCCTGTTTAAGCTCTTAAAGGGACACTTTTTATAGCTTTAGGAAAGCTAAAGCTTTCACTGTTAACTTTTTTAAAAGTTACTGAAGTTACTAAAGCTCTTTAAAAAGGATCATCTCTCTCATGCATATTTAAAGACGTTCACCTTTAGGGCTCATTTTATTGTTTATCATTAATATTTTTAAACCCAAAACATACATTTACATATATTTGCGATATGTTTATGCGAGAATTATGATCACAGATCTATTATTGTCTCTGTTCTTAATTTTCATGATAATGCGTGTCTCTTTCTGATGACAAAAGACTCAATCATTTAAATAAGCACAGTTAACGCCCGATTTTACAACCCTTTGAGTTCACTGTCATAGTCAATGGTATATTTAAAAAAATTGTCATCAAATTACACAACACTACTGTTTGCACATTATTTTTAATGCGAGCATTATACACGGTAATAATAATACATTAATTTTGAAAATTGCTTTACTTTCTTAACCCTACTTTATAATGGGGTGTCGTGAGGTAATTTTTATTGATATTATTATTGCGAATTTATTTAAATTTATAGTAAAGTCATAAATAAAAGATTTGGTAATGAAATATATATTTATGGTCATAATCTACCGTATTTTTTGTTAATAAAATAGGAAAACATCTGTATAAATTGTGAAACCATTGGTGCCGTATTAAATTTAAAATATATGATCCAATTAAGTATGACCCTATTATTGTCAAAGAAATAGGTGTGTCTTTAAAATTATATTTTGAAAAATTCTTAAATTATATGGGCACGGACATGATTTTGGGGAAAATTTTTGTTTTTTAAATTTATTTTAAAATACCATTCGTGTAATAAATTGGAAAATTGTTTTTTTCGGGACACACATATGCACAAATTCCTTTGCAATATAAGTACAGAGAGTACTGAGTTAAGTAAAATTTTATTTTATTATCCCAATAACTGTTAAAATGGACGACAAATCATATATTGTGTGTCATCGTATATTTTCATTTCTGACCATAGGCATTTTAATCATCTCCGCGTGAATCAAACTAAAAATATATCATAAATTAAATATATTTTTAAATTAATTTACTATAATAAAATGTCCGGAAACATAAAATTTCGCTACAATATTATTTTAAGATTAGAAAAAAGTATACGAATAAATTACAATATTCGTGACAATGAACTTTGTATACTCAAATCAATTGGGCCAAAAGACTCTATGAATTCAAGAGTCTAATTTGTTCCAAATATATCTAAAGATAATGCATTCCGAACCTTAACAAAAATTCCAAAAATTGTAAGAATTTCTAGTGATAGTGAATCATTTGATGTATATATTGGTGTGGGTTTAGGCGGAAATCACCAGAAAAGATAACAAATCTGACGGTATCAGTGTAATTTTCAAATTACTAAACTTTAAATTTAAATTTTTATCGGCATTTTCAATGAAATCGTAATGATAAATCGACAATTGTAGCGGCGGAACTTTTTTGTATGTAATTTTAAAAGAAATTGACTCACTTATGATACGGTTTTTTGTAGGTGTGCATTTGTATATAATATTTTATGCCTGAAATAATTCACGTAATGTTAAGATACTCTAAATTTTCAAAAGAACCTTTAAATGATACGATAATTTTATGGAAAAACCTTTTTAGTGATTCATCTTTAGATTCTTTATTTGTTATTTCCCCGTAAAAAGATAATTTGAATAATAATTTAAGTATTAAGTTACTTTAAAGTAAACTTTAAATGGATTTAAATGGATTTAAATAGTATTGAGGAAATCTTTATTGTAATGCGACACTTAAACTAATACAATAATCAATTATAGTAAAATACGTTTTGAATTACCATTTATTATCCGAATCATCAGTACCTTTTCAATATTTTGATTCGAAAATTCATTTCGTAAAATCGGCAAATAAAAGGATAATGTCAAAAATTGCATTTTTTATTTAAAGATTGATGAGGGATTAATGCTATGGTGTGACGGTCATATGAAAAATATTAAATTTATTATGATTTTGCAGAATCGTCTCAAATTAATGATTGATTTTATATACATTTAAAAGTGTCGAGTCTTATCTTTAAAATGATATATGAATTATTGATTTATCATTAATATTAATTAATATTTATAATTAATAATTAAAATTGAATTGATATATCCAAAAATGGTTATATAAAACATGTTTTTATATATTTTTCCATTATGCGAATTATGCAAATAAAAAATATTAATTTAATATTTTTTGTGCTTTAACTGATCATGTTGAATATCTAGATAATGCCGATAAAATTTTAATTTAAATAATTTGCATAAAAATTTCAAATATTACAAAATTGGGTAGTTTTTTATTTACAATATTTTCAAAATTTTCAAAATTGAAGTTTATTACAGAGAGTAATTTTCGGATGTATCAATTTAATTTTAATTAATATTAATCATATTAAAGGTAAGATTTTACACTTTCCAATGTGTGTAAAATCAATTATTAATATGAGACATAAGTTTTGTCACGAAATAGTACCGGTCGTTTGAAAAGAATAGAACTTTACATATGAACTCAACGTATGCATTTAACATAAAATACACACAAAAATCCCATTTAAATGAGCACTGTCAATATATTTTCAATTAATAACACGTGTATAAATTAAAACTTTTTTAATTCACTTTAAAATATTTATCTATACATATACAAGTATTTGTAAAATGTTACATGTAAGTGCAGAGTTTATACATAAACAGAATTCTATTCTTTTTCAAACGATCGGTAAAATCACATCAGCAAAATCAGTGTCAGTATTTAAA
>LBFL01016730.1:0-13709 GCA_000988845.1 Hypochthonius rufulus
TGATTGCGGCTGAATCAATAAACGTATCACTGTTAAAGTAAATTATGATATGTTAAATGGGGTTAACTAAATTAATGTTTTAATTACTTTAGTGTTAAAATTTCAATATCATCAGAGAGATTTATAATACTTCCATCGTCATCATCACAATCATCATCCATAACTTCAGCATTGAAATTATCGCGAACATATGACTCATCGCTACTCATTTGAGACTGTTCATTGTATTTATTTCTGTCTGATTCTATAGTAATGTCCGTTAATTTAATACCGGAGATTTTAGAACCGCTTTCAGTATTTGAAACTAATGATTCTCCAACATTTATCTGTGATTCGTCATATGATTGACGGTCGTTTGTTTTGATTCCCGACATTTTAACATTTCTAATTGAAGTGTTCTCCAAATTGCCATTGAATGGTGTTAATTTAACAGCATAATCAGCTTTTTGAAGTGATGGTCATTTACTCGTTAATTCAATACCCGTTAATTCAACATCATTAACTTCATGGTTAATCGTATCACCTTTAAACATCGAAATATTAACTTTTACTGACATAATTAGTCTATTGATGCGAATATACGCACACTCTAAACAATTAAATTATAAATTTAATTTTTAAAATTCTATTATCGTAATGATTATGGTTTTATTTGGAGAAACAATGCCTAAGGACGTAAGACAATTGTTCTTTCAAAAGTGATAATTAATGGAATTAAATTAATTACTAAATTATACTCTTTATTATATAGAAACACAATAATAGTTAATGTGAACAAAAATTTATACAAAAGGCAATGCCAAAAGTTACACTAATACAATATGAGGTCTCAACTCACATATCTATAGTCCCGTTTAAACCATCATGATAATTATCGGTGTCAATAATGATAAGTGTCGCAGGAAATTCTAGTATCAAAATAAACAGATTTTTGTCGATCGCTTTGATATTTCATACTATCGTTGCAAACACTAGTTTCATAATGCAATATAAATATACAATTAAATGTATTATTTGTGTGTTTAAATAACTTCAATGATATGCATATATATATATATATATAATTATTTATAAATTTATCAGATTTAAGAACATATTCTTACTCATTAATCTTATGCATGACTCCCGATAATTCCCGTCCCGACCAATAATAAGGAATTTCAAAAATAAATATAAAGAAAGGTATAACCAAAATTGCTAAATGCAGAACAGCAACTGAATGTACAGATACACAAATGCATATTATTGATAATTTATAAATATTATAATAGAAGGTATGACGATCAAGGCAGGCAGTTGCCATGGAAATGGGGAGTGGCCCCGTACGGTGTTTGGGTAAAAGGGTTTTTTGAATGAGGGGGCGTGGCCTGAGTGTGTGGTCAGAGCACGTGATTCAATATGGCAGAAGGTGCGGAAATAAATAACGTCAAATTAAAAATGACGCAATGTTATGTATTACTCAAAAGTGACACAAGTGAAATAAAAGCTGATGCAATGCAAACAATAATAAGATAAGGAAATACCGTGTATGACTAAATAGTGACGCGACATGCGAAATAAAAAAAGATGCAATTTGAAAAATGAATTTATTGTAAATTTAATTCCAAAATAATTGAACACATGATCATAACATTCGTTAATATAAATAAGAGATTTGCAGCCGGTAAAATTCATTTTTCCATTATGAAAAATAATTACTTTTATGTTTCCATTGATACACCAGTGCGAGGAATAATTCCGGCTCGTACTGAGCTTTTTTCTCTGGTAATAACGTGTATAATGTCGGAAGATCGATCTTATGATTTAATCGAGTAGTGGCGACGATATTTTTAATGATGAAATCGGAAACTTTTGCCCCCAAAAGTTTTCCGGTTTTACATGCCGCACGTTTTGATAGTCTTTCATCGGCGCATCCGTTGATAATTAATTTTCAATTGGGCCAAATCGAGACGGATGCTTTTGGTTTACGGAGACGTAGAAATGCGGCGCGAAATTTTAAAAAATTATATTTGACATCGCGATTCTCGTCGTGCAATTTTTGTAAATTTACGGCAACATTTAAGTTGCATGTGGAAACGATGTTCACAATGCGAAAACTCATTTTGAAATGCGAATGATACTCTGAGACAGATGTATTTATACATTATGCAGCGCATGCGCAAATTAGATAATACAGTTATTGCATATTTTATTATTCAGAAATTATACAATATTGGCGCGAATGACATCTTCGAACAATATCAATGCTTTGACTTCGTCATTGGTGAGCTCAATTTTTCTTTAGCATCGTTCGTCATTGCGTTCGGTGACTAAATTAGCACCACTTTGAGATTGTCCGGGAGATGATCAAGAATTAACTCTCGATGGAAGGTTTTGATCGCGAGGTTATGACCGTCTTTCATTTTTTCCATGATTTTATCAAATTCATTTTGAAGAAGGCACACACCGTGTTGAGTCGGAAAATGTTTGTAGAATCCGCGAATATCGATCATCTTTTGAGCAGCATCTTCGTGTTTGGTGACGCGAACAACGACATGCCAATCGCCAGTCGAATGCTGGCGTTAATGGAGAAGAATAATTCGAAATCCACTGATTTTGCATTTTGGAATATAATCATATAGTAAATGATCTCTTAATGAATTACTCTCATTCAAATATAATAAATTTTATTTTGTTTTAATACAATAGTTAAATTGCATAATGTTGCGTCATAATTATTATCAAAAAGATAAAACTGCATGTTGCACCATTATTAATAATAATCAACAATACAAATTGTTGCATCGTAATTAACATAAATACAATTTGAATATTCCGTTATTCATTATATAATTCTGTTTTGCTACGCGGTACTGTGAACTTTTGTCACTCCAAAACAAACGCAATGTACTGTAGATTAACGATTGATTAAAATTTCCAGTCAATATTAAGGACTATGGTTTTGAATTTAGTTTTAATAATGTCGTAAGTAGTATATAATTGGGGAAACTGGGGCGTACGAGATGTACGAGCATACGATGAAAATAATATATACATTTTTCCTTCAAAAACAATAAAATTATCTCAAATTCATTCAAAAAAGTAAAATTAAATAAAAAAAGCACTAACTGGTGCATACGAGTAAGTACGAGTAGTACGTGTTCATCAATTGGAATGAAAAAAATTAAGAAAAAGACGAAAAATATATCAAATTTATCGAAAAAATGGGTAAATTTAAAAATGCGGAACTGGAACGTACGAGCTCGTACTTTTCGTACCCCTCTAAAACCATTAATAAAAACATTAAAAGATAAAGTTTTTGTTTAGTTCAACACCGAATTTAAGCTAAAATACTACAGAAAGTCGACTAAAACTAACAATTTACTATTGATATTTTGGGACAGTACGAGCTCTTACTTATCGTACCCTCTAAAATTCACGAATAAAAGCAAAATTTCCATGAAATAAAAAACTTAGAAATAATGTAAAGACTCAGGGAAACAACAAATAATTGCATAAAAATGAAGGGAAAATACTGAGACAGTACGAGCTCGTACCTTTCGTGCCGCCTAAAATAATGAAAAAAGCATTAAAAATCATTCAAAAAGCGAAGTTTTCATATCGTTTAATATAGAATTTAAGCTAAAAACTTCAAAAAATCACCTGAAATCATCATGTTTTACTATTGCTTTTCTGGGACATTACGAGCTCGTACTTTCGTACCCCTCTAAAATTAATAAAAAATAATATATTTCATTTAATAAAACACAAAGTAGGTCGAAGACAGCTTTGCTAGCCTATTTTTATCAAATTAATGGTCAATAAAAGCCTAAAATCAATCAAGAAACCCTGGGACAATACGACTCATACCTCACTCTCACCCTCTAAAACTATTTATAAAATCAAACTTTTCTTTTTATTTTGTAAGGAATTTAAGCTAAAAAGGTACAAGTTCAAAAAATTTTCCACTCAATTGAGGCGAGCCTCACAATCTCCTATTAAACTTTGCATACTCGATTCAATTCCCTTTAACTTATTTTAAGTCCATTTCATCGTCTTCTCGTATATCCTGCAGTTTTGTTACATTCAAGTCGATATTATCAATTTCTTGTTCTATAAGCCTCAGCTTTTCAGTCTGTTCTCTTATACGTTGTTTGATCTTTTTTGCATTCTCTCGCAATTTTTTACGTTGTGCTTTAAGCTGAGCAATTTTACGGTCTATAGCCGTAGATTTACTATGAGTATTTCTCGCTATACTCTCAAGAAAATGCAGTACTCGAGAAGAGGAAGTGGAACTGTTGGTAATCGAACCCTGAATATTGTTATTCAAAGTCATCTGCTCTGCCTGTTGAGCCATTGAGTGGTATTTGATATGGATTATACTTTAAACAACAACTTTATGCTTAACGCTTAAAGCACTGACGTCATGCAATGCTTTTCTATGAGGGACGAAAAAGCTGTCCCGTTTGTCCCGTCCCCCTGTCCCCTTCAAACTCTTTAACGAGACAGTATAGCGGGACAGAAAAGTGTTGAATGAAAGTGATTGCAAGTGAGTGAATGACTCATCAAAAACATTAAAAAATAGCGTCCATTCAAACATCAATATATGAATGAAAAGTTTCTCAAAATAGCATAAAACTCATATCATTGGAAAGATAATTTTGTCTACTATTAGAATAAAAAAGTCCGAAATCAATCGGACAATTCGTTTAACCACAATTAATTTTCAAAAATCAAATTAAATTCAAGTTATTTTAACGTTAAAAGAGCGTTTGCATATGCTATACATTAAATCCTATGGATAATGAGCCAGCACAGGTGCATGCATATAAAATGAAGTGAGAGAGTAATGTGTACGTGACTTGAATTCGTAATGATTTTTATTCAAAAAGGATCTTTAATTTTGAGAAAACCCTATCAATATATATATCGTTGGAAAGCTTATAATGGGCTGAATTCAACAAAACTTGAAGGAAATTTCTATGATGAGCGGTTCAAAAGTTAGACTGACCACTGTCCACTCACTCTCTCTGACCATTGACCCCTATGATATGGGTATCGCTGAAAAGCTTATGATAATATGAAGAAAATAAAAAA
This sequence comes from Hypochthonius rufulus, assembly GCA_000988845.1. Classification (NCBI taxonomy): domain Eukaryota; kingdom Metazoa; phylum Arthropoda; class Arachnida; order Sarcoptiformes; family Hypochthoniidae; genus Hypochthonius; species Hypochthonius rufulus. The sequence continues at coordinate 5,077 of LBFL01016730.1, forward strand.
GGTTTCATCTAATTATCACTTACCGTTTTCGAGATATGAATTCTTGAAGGTGTAAATTTTTAACATTATGGGTATAGGAAAAAGTTAAAGTCCAACAATTTTGCATTTTGAAAATTTATTAGAAATACTTCCAGTCATCAGATTTTGGAAAAATTTGGTCATCACAAGCGCCTCACTTAATAGTATTTTTGATAATTATTTCAAGACAATTGGATTGATATTTAAATTTATAATGAATTAAAACCTATTTTTTAAGTGTTGGACTTAGAAAAATTTTCAAGTTTTTCCATAGAATATAACGGGATTCTCATAGAAAATAATGCATACGGGCTTTGAAAATTATTACTTTTTCTATAGAAAATAATGTATTTGGAATTTGAAATTTTTCCTATCTTATATCTCCCCGTATTCTATAATGTCCGTGAGCTAATGTTGAATATCCATCATTTAATATATATCTTTTATCATCAAAATTACTTAGTGCTACCTTTCTTTGATTAATTGTGTAAACATTTAATTTATCTGATTTAATCATGTTAAAGTTTGCATAAGATTCTACTTCATTATTTAAAACTTTTTTCTATAATTCAAAATCATGTTTTTGACTAATATGAAATGGAACACCTTTTTCACTTTTCTTATTTTTAATTAGCACAGCTCCATTTGGACTATCTTTTGTTTCAATAAGATAGTTTAACATTTTTGATCTTAAACCAATAAATTCTGAAACAATATTATCTACAGTTTCAATCTTGAAACAACCTAATTTATACCCATTCATAGGCTTAATTCCAAATATATTATCTTTTGGAAATTTAGATGTATCAAACCATTTTTCAATATCTTCTTTTATATCTTCATAGAAATCTTCAGTTTTAACCATCAACATTAACCCATCAGTATCAGTTTGTACAATTTCAATTCTATCTCCCCATTTTGGTTTTAAATAATTATAAACAAAATCATACATAATATATTTAGACATTTCTAACACACAAAATCCAGCATAAATAGGTTTATTATATTTGATTTGTAATTTATTAAGATGAATTGCAACAAGATTTTTAGTAAATATAGTTTCTCTCTTAAAGTTAGTTTTTTTGATATATTTTATTGCTTTCTTTTTATCTGTGCAAAAGTTAATATCTTGTCTTTTTAAAACATTTTCAATAGTTTTTCCATAAATAGCATTATTCATTAATTTAAAGAAATCTGTTTCTAATTCTGATTCACTTTTTTGTCTTAATTCTGTATTCTTTTCAATATATGGTTTTAACCAAGCTTTTTGTTCATATTTAATAGCACAATGTATTTTCTTTAAAATTAATCCATGTTCTAGTGCTTGTTTTAAAGTTCTATAATCACAAACTAAACCTTTTTTATCTTCCAAACTAGTTATTAATTTCTTAGATCTGTAAATAAAATCAATCTTTTCTTCTTTGTTAATAAGTTTTTTTTGATAATTAGATAAATCATTATATTCTATAACTTTATGAACAGCAAAGAATGAATAATTATTATGTTTATCATGTAAATGTTTTGGATATTCTAAATCAACTTTTAATGTATAACCTATTTCATCATCATTAGATAGCTTCATTATATTATCAAACAAATAATCTAACTCTTTTTCATCACACCATTTAAATCCTTTGTATGGTAATTTGAATTGCATTGCATGAGCATATAAATTATTTGCATCAACTGGAATTAAATAAATTATTTCTTCATTTTCATTATAATTTACAACATATTTATTATTAGCTTTAACATATCTTCTCATAATACAAGATAAACCACCTCTAATTCCTTCCATAAACATCATCATCATATCAGCATCAGTTAATAGTTCTAATTCAACTCCTGTGAATTTTAACATTGCATCCCAAGATAAACCTGGAGTTGAAACATAATGACAAGGATCTAATCCATAATGTTTTAAAGATAAATTTCTAAATGATTCAAAACAATCAACTAATATTAAAACATCACAAGTTAGATATAATTCCATATATTCTTTAAAAGTTTTACAATTAAAATGTTTCCATAATTTATGTCCTCTTTCATAATCTTCAATACTAATATTTGTATCTTTAAGATTATCATAGAAATCTTCATGTTTTGGATATTCAGTAGTATTCAGTTTATCAAAACTATCTAAATATGAATATGGAAATACACCTTTTTGAACTAATAAATTTAATATTTCATCAGGTTGATCTTTAAAAAATTCAATTAAGTTTTTAAATCCATTTAATCCTTCTTTTTTATATAATACATTTGCTGATTTTTCAATTGATTTCAATAAGAATTTTAATGAATCTTTAAATTCAAATTTAATATTTGTACCTTTTATTCTAACTCTAATTGAGATATATTTTTCTTCAGTTTGTGGTAATATTTTAATATCTTTATCAATTTTGTATAACTTTCTGGTAAAATGTTTAAAATCATAACCACTTCCATTATGAAAGAATATTGGTACTTTTAGTGAAGTTCTAACATTTAAATTACAAGTTTGATGTGCAGCACCTCTAAATTTACCAGTTATATGATCATGATCACGAACCTTTTTATCTAATTCTTTTTTACAAAAGTGACATTTATCTGAAGTTTGAAATGTTAGTTCTTCCTCCTCATTAAGATTATGTAATTTAAACTTTTCAATTCTTTCTAATAAAATGTTGTTTATTTTTTTTCCTTCTTCAATTAAAGATTGGATAAAATTATTTGTTGTATCATTTGCTGAAGTTCCAGTGTATTTTTTTAAGTTTTTATAAAAGTCAGATAAAGCTAGAAATTTATAAGAACATGCTTCATGTTTTTGTATTTTTTTATTTCTCTGTTTGTTCAAATGTTGAACTTTTTTCAACTTTACCTTCAGTAAACGTTGACTTTTGTCAACATTCACTTTATGAGAATTAACTTTTCTCAATACTGCTTCTAAATCAGCGTAATAAACTAAAGGTAATTTAACTGTTCTACTAAATTTATTAAATTTTAGTATATTATTACCTTCATCAGGAAGAATAGGTAATGCTTTTTCATTCTCAAAATAATTATCACATAATTGAATATGTCTATTAAATACCTTAATACTTGAAGTAAAATAGAAACATCTATCACAAATATGATGTTGATTCTTGTTTTTTGTTAATTGATCTCTAACTAATCTTGAAAGATTTTTTATATAAACATAGTGAGAAAGTTCATCATCATCATCATCTTCTATTAAAAGTAAGTTAACATGATTGTCTTTTTTCTCATCTCTTGCACATGTTAAATAAGGTTTTATTGAATTTTCAACAACAATATATAAATTAATTGATAGATTATTTTGTTTACAAAATTTATATCATCTACTTCAACTGGAAACTTAATATTAGTAAAATCATAATCTTTAGATTCATCATATTTTTTATAATGATAAACTCTTTCTGGATTATCTTTTATTTCATATTGATGTTTATGATACAATAAACAATATTTAAAACATTTTTGATCATCATTTTTAATATTTATACATGCTTTTTTGTTTTTAATCCATTGTGGTAAATCAATGTAATTAGAACCAGATAAAGGTTCATATTCTCTTAATTTAAAATCAACATGATTAATTTTAACTAATTGAAAATATGCTTCATTGTTATTTAAATTATCTATTCTTTGTTTAATTTCAAATAATGATTCAATAATTACTTTATCTACTTCATCTACTTCATCTTCTCTAAGAATTATTCTATTTTTGGATGGAATAGGTTCATTATTTTTATATTCTATTTCACCTGTTGTTCTATTTTTCTTTTCAAAATTTGCAATCAGAACTAATTGTAATTTTATTCCAACAAACTTTTCTTTTCTTTCTTTAAATAAATCTGGTATTTCATCAATAAGAATATCAACATTATCTATATCATGTTTTGGAATTACTTGTAGTGTAAGAAAACATTTTTCTAAAGCTTCTTCTGATTTCATAACAATGTAATCATTTGTTTCAAAATCGAGATCTTTAAAACGTCTTTTTCTTTTGCTAATAATTTTGATTGATTTGTATTTTCTTTTTAGATTTTCTCTAAATGATTTAGTATTATTCTTATGAGAATCAGATTTTAAATGTTCATTCCAATTATTTTCTGGTATAGTTTCATTTCCACAATATCTACAAGTATTTTGTGAAAGAATGACCGAAGGAGCGAAGCTGTTAGGATTATAGTTTTCTTGTGATTCTTCACTGATTAAAGATAAATGTTTTCTATTTTTTATGTGTTTACTCCAATTTGTTTTTGATATTTCTTTATTACAAATCTCGCATCTCTTTTTATTATTTCTTTCCATTTAATATATATAAAATTTTTAATTAAATATTAATTTTTCAATTAAATATATTTATTTAAAATTAAAAAAAAATATTTAATAAATTAATTTCTTAATAAATTAATTCAGTGTAACAGAATACCTTCAGAAATAATGGTAAGTACTTCATTGTTGATAAATGACAACTTCTCTCCGAGAACAGGACTTCGTCCGACTTCGTTACATTCAGAAACTAAAGATAATCTGGAAAGCTCTCAGACGAAAACATGTATTAAATGTAAAGAAAATAGATTATTTTCTGATTATTCTAAAAATAAATATGGAAAAGATGGATTATTTTGGGTATGTAATTATTGTTTAAAAGAATATTATAAAAATAATATTAAACCTATTAAATGTGAATGTGGAAGATTAATAAATGAAAAATACCTAAATACACATATAAAATCTAATATTCATAAAAAATATTTAGATTTCAATCTTAAAAATAATAATGTGAGCTGTTAAACTATCTTTAAGATACTTCAAAATAAAAAAAAATAAAAATTGAACTTTAGTTGAGTACAAAGGTATCTTAAAAGATACTTAAGGAGTCTTAATGAACTCTATATAGATACTTAAATGAAATTTATTAGTTATTATTTTAAATTTAATTTCAAAGTTGTTAATTTTAGTAAAAATATGAATAATACTCTTTATATTTTTTTAATTAATGTAAAAAAAGATAACAATTTAGGGGCCATGGTTGTACCTCCTGGATTATCTGTACAGTAAACTGAACAACCTTCGAGAACTCATGAATAGATGATAATTCTGAAAAAAAGAAATGATTCTAACTTTATTTTTTTATTTTATTAATTACTTTTACATCATCTTTATCTGCAATGACCTTCTTGTTTGTTATTGAAATATTTTCAATATCATTCAATCTAGGACCTTTTCTTTTATTTTCTTTTAAATCTTCTAGTTGTTTATTATCTAATACAATTTCTTCATCAAATAATTCATTTAGATTTTGATTATTAGTTAAGAAATCAGATATAGATTTATTTCTCCATTTGCTTATATTATTTTTTGATTCAATCTGAATTAATGAAAACTTTTTATTCAATTCATTCAAATTAGTGAAATCATTATGTTTGTTTGACATATTTTTGAGTGCATTTTTATAATCTAATGCTTTTTTGATAGCTAGATCTCTTTCTTTTCCATTTTTATAAGCAATGAATTTATATGCATTTTTTTCCATTTCTTGACCACATACTGCTGGTATTGCTTGTTTAAACACTTCTTTAAGTGGATTATCATCATCCATTTCATTAACTACTTCCATCATCTTATCTAATTTATATTCAGTTTCTTCAAAAATTTCATTTAAATCTGGATATTGTTTTCCATATTGTTTTAAAACTTCTATATCTTTTTTTGATAGTTTATATTTTACCAATTCTGTTGTCATTTATATATATCAAAATAATAGTATAATAGACTAAATGGATAGTAGATAATTGGATAATAGATAATCGATAATTGGAATAATTTACACATATATTTAACTTAAAAATCTTAATCGATAATAGTGAAATTGGATAATAGATAATAGATAATAGGATAATCGAATAATATGAAAATATTTTAACCTTAATAAATGAAAAACTCAACAATAAGATGTTATATTCATAAAGATATAAATAATAACTTTATAATATCATCAAAAAGAAAAATAGATAACTACATTCCAATAACATTAAATTATATCAAACAACATTATTTAATGTTTGATGGAAAAAAATATGAAAATATGTTATCTCATGATTATAGAAAGTATCTTGTTAATAATGGAAATATAAAACTATCTCATTTGAAAGAAGATAAGATTTTTAATAAATTCTTTTATGAAACAAGAACTTTAAATTCGGCTTCACCTCATAAGCTTTCAGCTAGTATTAATAAAAAAAAGTCAATCTAAAAAAGTAAGTGAAAACATCTCATTGAGTCATTTGTCTGAAGTCAACACTTCACCAAAGGGATCTGAAAGATTTGACGAAGTTAAAGATTCGAAGAGTTCTCGGAGAGAAGTTGATGAAAGTCAACATTTAACATCTATAGATGTTAAAGCTCAAATTCGAACTTTTTCAGAAATTAAAAAGGTTAAAAAAATAAAAATTCACTTGATAGATTTGCAAGTAAGTATTGTAAAGATTAGATTGAAATATATAAACTCTTTACTAATAATTTAACTAGATGAGTTTATCAAATTGTTAAGAATATGATTTTAAAAAGAATAGCATAAGAAAATTTGCTAACGAATATAAAATATAAAATATCTGAAAATGTTACAAAATATCTAAAACAAAATAATTCAGTTACACTGAATACCTTCGGATAATATTGATTATGATTCAAGAACATTATTAATACATAAAAATCGTGACGTTAATGGTAGATTTTGTTTAAGTATTAACTCATTTGGTGCTGAAAGAGTTAAAGATAATAAATTTAGACGAAGCATAGCACAGCTGCCTTCTACCCATCATGAGTTTCACGAATCTAAAACAATTGAGAAAATAAAAATAAATCCTTTAACATCTAAAAATCAAAATTTAAGTGAAAAATCTTATGAAGAAAAATTAAGACGTATTATGATAAATTTTGCGAACATTTATCAACTTGATATAATTTACATGTTAGTATTGCCAAATAAATTTTAGTACAAAGATTATTTTCATTAAAATATTGGAAAATATCTTTTTTATAATAAAATTACCAGAAAATATTGTGCTTTTCATAAACATTTATTTAAAAGAACAAGATTATTTTAAATGATTCATTTTTGATTATTTTAGATTATTCTATTTATAAAACGTAAATTAATTGCCACCATGATACTTTCAGTGCCATTAAAAAACTAACATTGTTTTTTAAAATTACATTTCATACATAATTAATTCAAATTATGATTAATTAACATTAAAATACAAATTACTTTCACAAAGTTAAAGGTTTTAGTGTTAAAGGAGCTTAAAAAATAGGTCGTTCCTCTCCAGACACGTAGTATATTAATTATAGACCATATTTCTATTACGATCCTGGTAAGTCTGGGCCTGCTGTTGCGTATTGGTCTGGATCTCACTATCCAGTTGTTCAATAGAGCTGCGTATGCTCCAGCTCAATTGGTGCGAAGCTCGTCTCACGTCAGTCACCCAGTATGAGAGTAGCCGTAAACCATCCGGGGTATATTTAGCTAAAACGGCCACGGTAATGGCTCCGGTCAAATAAGGGTGTTCGCTCTTGAATTTATTAAGTTCCTTCAATATAGTCTTTCCCCGTTCCACCAGGCCGTCCACACCGCCCGCCTCGTCTAGTCCGCGCACAATAGTATTAACGGTGCGAATAACATCCAGTCTAAATATGTTATGAGATTATCCATGCTCATTAATCCAGTAAACATATATTAGGTAAATGGTGTCATCTACACTTTGCCCTAAACTCTAAGTCCTAGCTTATCCTAACTTACAATTAAGATAGAATAGTTATAATAATAGTTTAAGGTAAAACGTTAATTTTATTACCCAGGGAAATACTTACTGTTGGCCCATTTAGTTGAACTTGATAAAATTTTTATATTGATATATAGAGTATTATACAGTATGTAATATTTTTTTAATTAATATCTAATTAATATACTGTATATTACGATATTATTTTAGCTATTATATTACTATTTCACCAGTGAAATTACAATTGTACAAATAAGCAACTTATGACTTATATTCAGCTTAATTAGAAATATAAATATCGTTATTGCACATAACCTTGTACGTATCTTATATACTATAATCGCCATATTGATTGTACGTGTTCAGGCAAAGATTATGGCCAAACCTGAAGAGGTAATTAAGTTATATGGGGGTCTCATCAAAGGCGCTAAGAGTACATTTATCATGGTAGCCTTAATTTGCTAAAATACATTCACATTGAGTCATAAAAGTGTAATATACAAAAAGGTATAAAGTGAAATAATTATATAATTAATAGTGATAGTGGTAATCTGATTAATTGATTTTAAACTATTTAACGTACCTTACAGAATATCAAATGGATATTTTATAAAAATTAATTATCACCGAGCAAGATCAATTTAAATTTTATTCTGTAAATATCGATTCCGAGAAGGCATTACAGTCTATATCTTCTTCAATGACATTGACACATTAAGTTATTAATAAAATAACCGTTTTGGGTTTATATATTACTTGGTATTTTATCTGTACTTGTTTTAACTAGTGTTGCCAGGTGTACAGTTTTGCACTGTACAG
>LBFL01016790.1:7819-21394 GCA_000988845.1 Hypochthonius rufulus
TTATTATATAAATCGGAACAATGAAATGTATTGTAAATTTTTGTGTTGATACACGGGAGTCGTGAACATTGTTTCTGACAGGAGTGGTCACTCTATCAAAGTTTTAAAATCGATTTGATCCTCAAATCTTACACCGAAGATTTTTATTATAGAGGACGGAAATTGGTTCCACCATATGCATTTTATAAGTTAGAAGATAGTAAAATGCATATGGCGCAATCAATTTCCGTCCTCTATAATAAAAATCTTCGGTGTAAATATCTGAGAAATATCTAAACCTGAATCTGGTAACTGTATCTACATATAAACAACTAATTTGTGTATATATATGTTTATACATGTATTTATGAGTCATAAATTATGACACTTCTTTATTAATAAAACATTTTCGAAGATTCGAGAAATTTGTATTTCGAAATAAAATTAAATTGAAAAATTTAATAAATATTAAGAGATATGAGATTTTAAATGATTTTACCGAATTTCAGATCATTAATATAAATGTTGTAAAACTAAAGAATTTAATAAACTTAAATAATTGACCAAAAACCGGACATTTTTACTCACATAATGTTAATTATGAATACACGGGTATAATAGAAAAATATATGACTATAATTGAATTTAAAAATTTAAAAATTTAATTTCAAATTCATAATCTATAACATGGTTTATTACTTTCTGAATAAATATCGAACATAATTCACAACTTTTCAATAATCATTAATCTTCCGAATGAATTTTAAATAATTTCGCGACTTCATTCAGATCATCATACGGTTTACCCTCATTAATGATGCGTCTCGCGATTTGCATTCGATTGAACACATTCCACAGCACAATCCCCACGACTATATTATTGCGGAGATAAAATATAATTCCTTTACCATAGTCATCATCAGATTCTATTGGATGCTGTTCCGGTTTAATTGTAATTTCTGAAGGAACCGCTTTTTCTTGAGTTTCCGATCGTATCCCTTCGCCTGTCCTTTCGACTTCAGCTTTTGGTGTGTCCTTTTCACTCGCTTTGGCAAAAACGGCAAATGTCGGGAGAGACGAATCAACAATGCCAATGGCCTCATACCCGACCTTAGGTCCGAGATCGGACCAAAACATTGATTGGTGCCAATAGGGTTTGTGAGCACCCGTCATGTTCTCACCGGCCAAACGACCACTCACTACAGCGTGATCGTGATGTTCAACACGACGACGGCCCAATTTAATATCGTAGAAACATGAGGCATCACCTGCAACCCAAATATTAGTGCGCGCCTCTAATTCAGAATTAACTCTGAATCCACCGTATACGTCATCAGTTTCGAGTCCCGAAGGGTCTGCCAATTCAATGTTCGGCTCCAGACCAACGGCAACGACAATGTAATCACTCTTTACATTATTACCATTGTCTAATTGTAAATTAATTTGATTCCCCTCGGATTTGACTTGAGATACTTGAGCATTGGGAATTACATTAACACCTGAAAATATATAAATTAATAAATATATGAAACATTTGAATGATCATATAAACCTTCAGAACGAACTTTGGACGTCGTCCATTTACACAAATATTCGGGCAGCACTTTTCCCATATTTCCAATTTCGGGAAATATTTGATTAACGGTTAAATGTGATTTCAATTTCTTTGAACGTGCACTTAAAGCACACGCCAATTCACTCCCCAAAAACCCTCCGCCGACGATTGTAATTGATTTTGCTTTACGCGAAATTTCATCCAAAACTTTGAAATCTTTAATACCCCTGTACAAAATGACCCGTTTTTTCACCTCATCATTAGCATTTGCAAACAGCGGGAGATTCTTTGGCGTACCTCCGGTTGCGATTAAACATTTATCATATCCGATAATTTGACCATTGTTAAGAAAAGCTTTTTTATCAGTCGCATCAATTTTCACGACTCTATACCCATTGACAATGGACACGCCTCCCGTTTCTTTAGTCATAAGATCCTTAAGAGGACAGTAAAACTCTTCGTGTTCAAAGAAAACACTTCTTTCACCGCCATTCCATTGCTTAAATTTTAATTTTTTGGATAATTCCGGTTCACTGAACCAAAGTTCTTTTGAAAGCGGTGGTCTCATATAAGGATAATAATCCTCTTCAGCGATGACTAAAATTCTTGCTTTAGGATCATTCGCTTTAATTGCTCTGAATGCGGCGAAAGATGCGGTTCCGCCACCAATTAACAGATATGCAATCGATTCCGGGAGATGAACGATTTGAGGCTTTTCAATTATTTTAACTTTTGCCTGATCTTTCGATTTAAACGCACCTAAGAATTTACTAGCGAAAGATGCGGTATCTTTTTTGGCTGTTTTATCTGATTTAGGGTTTTCCATCGGCGGTGCGAGTACCAAATCAATGATACCGGTTTGATATATGTACGCGATTGTACCGGCGAAGAATGTAAACCCCGCAAAGAGCTGTATATTGTACTTCTTTTGCCGCTTATCGAATGCCTCTTTCCACGACCCGTGAGGGATCGGATATTCATCCATATGTGACCGACGGAATTGTGGGGGTATCGAAAGCTCATCCTTTGAGTACGAATCCTTTGCAAATGATCGCTTCGGTCGGTGATGCATAAAACTGTTGTCTTTTTTTATTGATGCAAATATATGCCGACGATTCACACACATGTTTTGGTACAATTTATGGTGAAACATTTTTCTATTTGATTATGTCAGTACTTTAACTATTAATTTATATTATAAATTAAATGAGAATTTACATGTAATTTAACGTCAGTGCTAATAAATTAATGTCCGAAAAATCTTATTTTTTTGTAAAAATTAAGTAAAACTTTTCTAAAAATGTAAATATTCCTTTAATAATCCTTTAGTCACATGTGTGCCCACATATATGGTTCAAACATAATTAACGTTTTAAGTGTTTATAATCAATTAATTATAATTATGTATTAAATTTATTTATTAATTTTGACTAAAAATTTATTATAATATAATTAATTACAATATGATAAATAATTATAAATTATACAATTTATACGCATTTTCATTTAACATGATTAAAGATGATTTTAAAAATTGTATTCAATTGCATTGCATTAAATACCGATTGTCAATTATTTATCTCTAATTTCTATATCCTTAAGACTCTCCTCCATTCGCTTTCTTTCGATCTCCGCGATCCTCTGCCGTATCATTCGTTCAGCGTCTTTATCAATGAATTTGTCACATTCGAGTCTCCATTCATAAATGGCATTCTCATAAAATTTAGGCCAATTAAAGATGAAATACGCTCCGACGGGAAATGACATGTATAAAAACATTTTAAACGCTTCTAATTTCCATCCGCCCATTGATACAGTTAAATGTAATTATATTATTTATTTTATGTCTTTAAACACACGTTTTTATGTTTACACACTCAAAACATACGTTTTGCGTCTGCGCAAATCTTATAACAAAAACCCTGGTAATTGTACAATAAATTTCCGTATAACGAACACATTTTTTGGTACATTTTTCATATACGGGGTGTTAATTCCTTTCAGTGAAACCATGGAAATTGTGTAAATAATAAGTACACAAGTCTAATGAGAAAAGTATGGGAATATCCATACTGTCACATTTTACTTCCAAAGGGTTCGATCAGTTTTATCAAAAATCATTTTATAATGAAATTCTCTAACATAAAAACCTCATTAATGCAAACTTTCGAGAGTCTCTTGTAAAAAGTATTTCTGCCTATGGTAAGACTGTAAAAGTGGTTATTATACAACATAATTTACTGTAATTTAAAAGTTGTCATAACTCTGAAACATGATCATGATTATCATCTCTGAAGAGACTGATGATTCATTAGTGATGAATCACTATAAATGGTTGAAAATGTTTTCTTAGTGATTATTCGATTTTCTTACAGTGATTATTCGATTTTCTTTTATGCGATTTTCTCATATTTCGATTTTGTGACATAATTTGCCCCTCCACAGTATCATACTAAAATTTTATGAACTGATTTGTTCGGTCCCTTGAGCTTCAGAAAATCGAATAGTTACTGTATTATGGTTAAATTGGGAATAATTTCTTAAATATTAGTGTAATGAAAAAGTAAAGGATAAATATTGAAAAAATTGAATCAAATGCATGATTTCGAAGTGAGAACATTTTCTTATAAAAAGGATTTTTCACAAAATAATTATAAAAAGTATTTTATTTATAAATCGATGTGAAAAAAGCATGACTAATGACTAATGTGTAATCGCATTTACTAATAATTATTAATGTTCGGATAGTTTTTTATAGTTTTAACTGTCATTTATAAGGGAATTTCAAATACATACATACATTGTATATAATTTCCAAAATATTGAAGATATTTTCGGTTCAAAACTAATTTCCAAACGTCAAATTGAAAAGCATCTCAAAATATGAATGAACTTTGTATTAGCAAATAACACACTAAAATTGCTGAAGAAATTACTCGAATCAATTTACTCGAATCTAATATATGGTACATTCTCATGATTACGCATTATATTAAATTCCATTCCTAAAGACTCTTGAAATTTCCAATTGTTTAATCTCTTAACAAATGTATTGTTTCATGAGATTTTCTTTCTGAAAACTTTCATAATCAACTGTATTAATAAACATGTTATAAGATCATAAAACAGAATTTATTTTTCACTTAATAATGTAAGTTTTGTGCATAATCATGAGACAGTTTTGAATTGAGCTAAGTTTAGATATTTATTATTTTTGGGATGCAATACTTAAGCATATATATCTTTAATATAATAAAAAAGGGTATGATAATGTAAACACTAAAAGCTGATAAAATCGGTAAAATTACGGGTATAAAAGATGATTTTCGTGATAATTGTAAGTTTATGGAGAAATGTCATTATCTATTACTTGAGAATGTTATTTAAAATAAAGTTTAAGACGGTAAATATATGCTTTTTTCGTTAATTCTGTTTGACATGAATCATGATACACAATGTACTTATAAATTGAAAATTGTATATATAACATATGCTGTTTTTCACGGCAAAAGAAATTTAATGGTTTAAATCATGTTTATGTTTTGCATATTTTATATTCTTTAAGTGTGCGTTTTCCTTATACAAAGTCAAAATGACAATTTCAAAAACGCAGTGCCTTTTCATGAATATCCTTTTAATGGATATCCTTTTGATGGAAATATTTGAATAAAACGCGAGCAAAAATGACAGTTTAATTTACCTTTTTACAAGTCTTTTGTATCGGCACTATTTTTTAGATATCATTTCATACATATTAAAGAAATTTGTGTAAAAATTTTCTTTTTACAAAAAACTAAGAATACGATAACTAATGTAATGCAATGTACCAAAAAACGAAAATAATATCGTTACTCTAAAACATGAAAAACATAATTCTCTCTTTTGTTTTGCCAAATAAATACTCAGAAAAAACTTAACATTTACTTTGAACAAAGTAAGCACCGTGATATATAAAACACTTAATTTGGCTCTTGTAAAATGTTATTGGCACTGAAGCTACAAATTAAGTTCTGTGTGAGGAATTCTGTGTGAGGAAAGAACACCCCATTTGTACACTATCATTTGCTTTCCATCATTGATTATTCCATTAATTATACAATTTTTCTGTTAATATTATTTAGCAAAAGGTTTGGGAAAGAAAAACAATTAAATGATTCGGTACGTCTTCGAATATCGTGTTTCGGTATTTCAGTATTTCGGTATTTCGGTGTTTCGGTATGTCACAATTGCCAATTACAAATTAAATGTCCAAATATTACCATAAATTATAATCGTGTTTCGGCAACAAAACGTGTGATGCTTTAAATGTAACTTTTGGAGGGGAAATTCATTATGTCTGATGAATACATAATCAGTGAAAATAAAATAGAAATAATTACGTAACAATAGAAATAATTGCGGTAAAACAGTATTATGTATGAATACATGCGAAAAGCCTTCCGTTACATCTGATTTAAAAAGCATTGACCAAAAGTGAAGTAAAAGAGAGAGAACACGGGATGTTCATTTGCGAAAAAACAATTGCACTAATCTTTGTTATATGTCCCGAGAGTAGAACAATTTAATAGCAAATACAAATAATAGAGATGTGCAGATGAGTGTAGTTATGCAAAGTATAATGGTACAGTATAATTATACACAGTTTATCATAGTCTCTTAATAGTCATTTCTGCACAGAGCTGCATTATTTAATTAGTGAATATCGGTGAGAAGATAATGAGAAATGATTCATGAACAAACAATGGCCGTCAATGGTCTTCGTACGTCCTCATCGGGGCACAATAAAAACACTCACTTTTATAACAAATTTTAACATCCTCATTATGGCATCACCGTCCTCAATTAATATCAAAATTTTCCCATAATTTCTCTCACGTGTCTTATACCAAATTATATTCCTTTAAATTAAGCTGTAGTATCGTGTCTTTCACAGCTGCGAACACAAATCGAATATTTTCCGTATCTGCAAAGTCAATATCAATTAGAGTATGTTAATTATATTTAAATCGAGTTTAAAGCAACAATTGTTTGACTCATACTGTAGAAAGCACATGAATAATGCGGTTTAAACATGCATTTAAGTGCATACATTTGTTAATGCAAAGACTATGGAATAATTGTTAATGTTAAGGTTAATGTCCACGATCAGCAAATTATAAGCATAACACGAACAATCGTTATTTAAAATAATTAATCATTTAAAAGAGCAGAGAATAATTACCAATAACAACACTATAATCAAGAGGAAGCGTTTGCGTACTTAAAACATACAATAAATAAATAGAAAGAACTGAAAAGCAACAATGGTAAGCATCCTGAAGATGCAGGGAGGAGAAAACTAAATGGGATCATCGCAAATATGATCGTAATCAGTATCATTATCTAAAAAACTAAAAATTGTTAATGATGCTAATAAATTACCCACAAAAGTTCCAAACCTCCACATGTGCATTCAAAATATGATTAATGCAATAAACACATTACAAAAACATTGGAAATTTAAAAAATGTAACAATTGACTTTGAATATATGTATGGACAGTTGACAGTTGACCAATAATTACAATCCATACCTGTTGCACACGTGAAATGAGAATAGATGATCTTTTCACTGTCAGGGTTAAGGTCCACAAACATTTTCAGGATGAATTCCCGCGCGTGAATCGCATCTTTTTTTGGCCCTAAAGCGGCAGATAAAAACCATATAAAGGGTTTTGACCATTTAAACATATCACTCCTTAAAACAAAAAGTACTGATTTAATCGGTTCGATAAACCAATACTATTCACACCATCATTTAAAACCTTACGATGTCAGAATATTAACCTTTAACAACCCGAATGATGTGGAGGTTTGTGTGGTGACTGACCTGACACTGCCTCTATCATAATCCCTATCATCTCCTTCCTGCTTCAGGTTAATTATGCAGTACAATGTTATAGAATTTCAAAGCATTTCAATTGTCACGAGCAAATTAATGGTCAGATAATGAGTCTCACTCTATTCATAAATAAAGGGATACCTAAACTGACCACTTTAACTGACCACTGACCTGTGGCACATGTGAAATGAGAATATATGTCTGAAGTGCATTTTTCATCCAAAAATAAATTAAGAATGAATTCCCGGGACGCGATATGATCCTGTTTTGGGCCTAATTTAAAAACTTTTATATTATCTCAATTATTAGTTAAACATCCGCTGAAAATATTAATCCAATTTAATGGCGATTAAATATAATAAATATAATTAAATATAATAAAAAACTAATATATTCCAACAAATGACTCACCATCATATTCAGGAAAATAATCGACGAGATGTGAGTACATTATTTTTTCTTCTAAAAGGTCCTTCTTATTGAGGAAGAGGATTACAGAGGAATTTTGAAACCACGGATATGTGATTATCGTTTTGAACAGAGCTTTACTTTCTTCCATCCGATTCTAATTCAGATATTATTATTATATCGTAATGTGTCAATATTCACAGACAAACACCGAAGAGAATTGAGAAAATTGTGGCTGTACAATTATGTGAAAACATTTAAAGCAATTCAAGTGCCGGGGTTTACCTAAAACCAAGTCATGGACTTAGATTCAGAACATACCCTAAGTTCGTGTAGATAAGCCGCGGCTTATCTAAAGAAAAAGTTAAAACTTTAAAAAAAATAACGTTCGGCTTATCTATAGTGACATTTTTATTTTGGAATTTATGCCATTTTCTTTACCTCGGCTTATACATAGGGTCGGCTTATCTACACGAACTTAGGGTAATTTTGCGGGTAATTTTTGTACCCGATATAAACACGAGACTAAAATACAAAATTATTAGTTAAAAGTGAGATATTTTGTAACATGAGAATAAAGTAAAAATGATAATCATTTTTACTTTGTATTCACTAAATTAAAATATTTTAATTTAATACGAATAATGTCATGAAATTAAATTTCACTTAAATTAATGGCACTTCTTAAATGCAATGCCAATTGTATCGAAGTATTAATATAAAAAAAGTATATTTTCTTTAAATACCAATCCATTATCGAATAAACGCCCACCGGTAGAATATATGAATAAGCGAAATAACGGAAAACTCCGGTAGTACATGGAAAACAAATTTTCAGTAATTTTGGGAAATTAATAAATGATTCAATTATATTCACACAGAGGTACGCCACAATTCTCAAAACCCTCAACAACAACCAATTACATACCTCATTATCTGACTCAAACAAAATTTGATCGTATTCACTAAGAGCGACTAAAAATATAATTGACGTTACATTTTCAAAACAGTGAATCCATTTCCGCCGTTCGGATCTCTGACCACCGACATCGACCATTCTATGGCGTAATAAACAGTAATAAACAATTAGTAATGAGGAAATTCAACATGAAATTCAACATGAAATTCAACATGGAATTTCAATATGAAATTTCAATATGAAATTATAGTTCACCTAAAAATTATAGAATCTAAATCAAATGGGTATTCAATGATGCCAGTCGTAGGCACACGAACACGTAAAATGTCTTGTTGTGTAGGCAAATAGTCAGGGGCGGCAATTCGGTCCACATCACTAAGGTAACTATAATTCGATACAACAATTATTATAAATAACCACATAACAACAATGGTCATACTATTTGGCTGAATCTGTTAATTGATACTCTCTTCTCCTATCGTAACACTCTTGAATACCGCTGTCGGCCCATAATTGTTTAATTGCTTCTACAAATGGACTATCAAATGTGGTCACTGCTTCATAATCTACGGACCGTACTAAGTCTGCATTTGCCTGTGATAATCACCAAATATTAGATTTATTTTAATTTATAAACATTCATATACGTACTGAATTTACAGGATCTTTGTATGGTATTTTGAGCATATCCATGGCTTTAATCATACTCTGCATCGCCATGAAAATATTTTGATAGACGAGTTTAATGTAACTCCTTTTATCTTCGTCTGAATAACCCGATCCGTGAATAATTCGCATCTGCTTAATGAAAGTACTTTTTCCTGATTCTCCCGTACCTATAATTAAATAAAAATATTTTTTTTAAATCATTCATTTCGTTAGTAGCAAAATGTATTTAATTATATATTTATATATATATTTATGACTCATAATCATTATGAGTAATGTTCGAGCATATCGTTCGGTCATATAATTAATTATAATTTTAGTTAATTTCTTTTGTTTATTAATTAATTAATTAAATCGTTATGATTTATATGCATGAATTGTTATAACACTTTTTGTTTTATATTTTCAGGTATAATAACAGATAAACGTTTGTATTGTTAAAAGTTAAACTTAAGATAAGTCTGAAGATAATCGACAAATGAACGGAAAGAGTAATCATAAAGCAAAAATGTGATAAAATATTTGGAGTATTAATTTTATGGCACAACAGTAACGTATGCGATGATAAAAGACATGGGAAAATATACATATATATGTATATATGTATATGTGTATATGTGTATATGTGTATATGTATATGTTATGCATTGTCTCATAAAGAATATAATAGAAATATATAAGCGGATCATTTAAAGTGAACACTTCTAAATTGAAATTAATTCTCAAATATTGAATATGATGTTCAAAAAATTATGTAATAAATTATATAATACAATAATTTTTTTATTGAAACCGCCATAATTATCTATATTTTTAATGTCACTGTAAATATTTATGATTTTATTATATTTATTAATTTCGAAACAAAATGCGGGTAAAAATGTACGCGATTTATGAATAAATGTCAAATATTAATAAATTTCGAATAAACATTTCCAAAAGTCATGATTTTGTCATTTGCGTTCATGAATCATACAAATGTATTGTGAAACCCGATATTTGATAAAAGTTTTTATCGCAATTAAAATTAGAAATGCAAATCAATCGAAATTAACATTCTGTAAAATATGGTAAATCATTTGTGTATATATCACATCACATCGCAACTGTCGTAATATAAATATTTTCATATTTTACATTTAATTACAGAAAATATTCATTTAAAATCATTACATAATCATCGCCAATAGAGTCACAGTGAATAGTTAAATACAATTGTATTAACACCATTCTATAAATATATGGGTAAACACAATGTACATGTACTTAAAATGAAAATCCGTCATTAGGAACCATAAAATAATTAATAATCCTTCAGACACATGTAAAGAGATATGAATTTTCGCGGAGTGTAATAGCATTGTATTGGGCCATTTTACATGTGCATGCGGCATATATACGTACATAAAACACGGCAAAATGGTGATGCAAAACGTTACGCGAGAGGATAAAACAAACAAAAAATGGCATAAAAACGGTGCATTTAAATCTATTTTAAAAACATTACTCAATTATGATTGTGATATTAAAATGATATTCTAATGAATTGCACGTAATGACACGGCACAACAAACATGGCGGTGCTGTGTTGGGAGGTGAACGGTGTGATGATTTATGTGTAATTTGTGTGTAATTTGTATGTAATTTGTTTGTAGTTTATTTGTAGTTTATTTGTAATTAATTTCTAGTAATTTATTAGTGATAATTTATATGTAAAAATTAATTTCTAATAATTTCTAGTAATTAAATATAATAATTAGCATACCCAAAAGCAGTAACTTGAGTTCCCTCCTCTGATCCCTCTTATCTTTCCTGAGTTGTCTTTCGATCTCCTGATTAATCCTCTTCTGTTCTTTCGCCTCTTCACTTAAGCAACACGCCATTACTATGATTCCCGTCGTGAACAAATCTATGTCCGCCGAATGTGAGCGTACCTCACACCAGCGACTCGCACCACAGTAATTACGATTAATTATTATATATATAATTTGAGATTATGTAAAAAACTAATGCACACTTCTCTCACACATGTACATTCGCCCCGCAAATGGGATCGTTCCGCACACACAAACGTCGAACGCTCATTTCGGGGCACGCAAATCCTATACGATTATCAAATTTATTAGCGGCACATTATTCTAATTAAAGTCATTTGATTGGCATTAAATGTTAGCAGAAATGTTAACAGTGACTGTATATTTAGCAGTGACTGTATATTTAACAGTGACTGTATATACCCCCTCTTAACACCGCACCGATTATTTAATGTCCTTCACTTGTGGCTGTTAATTCAGTCTCCAAAAGCCGATAGTGTAAAGAGACGCTTCTCAAATATGATGCCGCTGTTGGGTGTGGTCATACCTGTCCCTGCCAATCGACACACCCCGTCACACGCGTTCACTTTTACATATATTTATAAACTTTTACAACACTATTATTATTTACTATTATTTATCGTCTATTTATTTATTTAATACAATTTCTTTAACATAATTACGCATAAATTAAACCCTTTTATTAATTCATTTAAATTTCTATTCATTTTATAGTCAGTGGAGTGACGATGACTGTTGTAACGGCTTAACATGAGTTTTGTTTTAGTGACATCTGTTGGATTATAAATTGCAAAATCATATAGAATTATATAGTAATATCATTACGTAATAATTTAGTTTAGAAATTTACTTTTGTATTTGTATAATTGAACTGTTTCTGTACAAATAATATAATAAAAATTTAAATTCAATTGAATTGAATTGATCTTTCCTCAGAATTTTAATTCATAATAAAATACACACACTTTTTTATAGATAAATTCATAAAAAGTTTACACTTCCAAAGGATGCGAAATGAATTAATAAGTGCATAATTGAATTAGTCTTTTGCAATATAAACTCACATATTATGTGATTAGTTTTTAAATAAAATATTTTTTTAAATAAAATATTTTTTCCTTAAGAAAATGGTTCATACAATTTATTAATGACCGATATAAATTGAAAATTTCTTTCATAAAAATATTATTGATTATGTAATAGTAAATATCATATCGGGTTTCACGTTAAGAAACAGTATTATTTCACATGAAAACATATATCGATAATAAATGAATATCTCCGGGAAATATTCAAAAATAGTATTACGGATAAGAAATTCCTATCGAATGCTTACGTTAAACAATTTTAAAAGAATTTTTCTAATCGAACCATAAAAGTATACATAAGATTTGTTTTGTTCATTATTATTACGAAAAATTCCTGAGATCAAAAGGTTGGCGTTAGTGTTTACAATTGGAATAAACATTACCAATGGGAATGCATTCGTGAGAATTGTTTAAATATGTGTATAGCAATTGACAATTGTGGTGCACCATAAATATGTTTTGTCATTATATCAGTCATCAACTCATTCGTGACACCGTTTATGTCTTTAAAAAATATAAATAAAAACTTTTCATTTAACATTGACTTAGAATTGGATCCGATGATACATTCTTGAATCGGATTCGAAATTTATGATACGATCAAATCCCATCCGATCCCATTAATTCTAATTTCTTATAAATTACTTTAAATTAGAACATATAACGGCCGCACTTTTTAGTCCCTCTTTATATACAGAGTTATCATATCCTTATCATAATCCCTTTCCTCGGCTTAAGTCTCAAACAAAGTATTTGAGACTATGATAAGGGCTTCTAAAAGTGGCCGTTATACATCCTAATTTAAAGTAATTACTGTTTAATTGAAACGACACAAATGATTGAATATATTAAGTGTAATCAGTTTCTGTCTTTATCTGTATGATTAGTCTTTTGCTATAATAAATTCATTCATCGATTCTGTTGTTGTATTGTAATATAATGAATTTTTAAGGAAAAACAATTTCAAAGATCATTCATAATCAATTTTAACTCACACTTAATATAAACAAAAATAAACAATGATTTCTATAAGAGACTGCGGATCTTAAACATTATGCTATTCAATGAATTCATTTCACGAGGATTTATGATTAATGATCATAGGGTCATGGAACATGTTCATTGAGGATGAAAACTTTTTTCGAATATAAAAATGTGAAAAAAATGTGAATCTAATAATAAAATAAATAAATAAAAGTAAATTCCAATCAAAATTGTCAATTTTGTCACTGTCCGAAGTGC